>JABXWE010009430.1:0-19794 GCA_014611495.1 Limonius californicus | reverse complement strand
TACCACACGAAATAAAACAAATACCTAGGCTGATCAATGGACGAGTTGACTGGGAATTATTTCAACAAAATATGGATGAATCACTACAATGTCCAATAATTCATACTGAATCAGACGTTGACGCAGCTATTACTAAACTTCAGGATGCAATCAATAAATCTATCCAAGAGGCAACGACTATCCAACGTCAGCAAAGCAAGCCGAACTATCTTCAGCCCCCCATAGAAATACTAAATCTAATCCAAGAAAAAAACAGAATCAGAAGAAACTGGCAGAGATGGAGAGAGCCGCACCAAAAACAATTATTAAACCAATTAAATCGACAAGTCAAACTGGCCCTCGACACTCACCGAATCAACACATATAGGAGATACATAGATGAGCTACAACCCAAGGATCCCTCGATGTGGCAAGCAACAAGACGAATACTTAAAAAAGCGCCCACTCCAACATCATTAAAAAATAATGATACCATACTCACCACAGACGAAGAAAAAGCTGAACATTTCGCAAGCTATCTAGAAACAAATTTTCACAACTACAGTTCGCCATGATAATATGAATACAACCCAGCACATTAAGAATCATATTGCAGAAAACACACCACGCTCAGCAGGAATTATAGAAGCAATTACACCAACTGAAATAGCCAAATATATTAATAATCTGCCTAATAAAAAAGCTCCTGGACCTGATCGAATTCCAAACATTGTACTTAAACATTTTTCAAGAAAATCTACGTGCTATCTAACCGCAATATTTAATGGTTGTCTCAGAACAGGTTACTTTCCGGTGTATTGGAAAAATGCACAAATAATAATGTTTAACAAACCAGGAAAGAGTCCACTCTATCCTACCAATTACAGGCCCATTAGCCTCCTGACAACATTCTCTAAACTCCTTGAAAAATGTATTTCGGCTAGATTAAATTCTGAACTTAACACAAAGAACACAATCCCTTCTTTCCAATTCGGATTCAGAACTAAACACTCGACAAACCATCAACTTACAAGAATCGCAGAAATTATTGAGAGAGGCTTTGAATCTAAACATCACACAGTAGCTGCCTTCATTGACATTGCCAAAGCATTTGACACAGTATGGACACTGGGACTGATTTACAAAATAATGATTATAAACCTACCAAACTACTTGATCCTAATCCTGAAATCATTTCTTGAAAACAGGAGATTTCAAGTTAGGGTAAATGCCACTTTATCAAACGTAAAAAATATTTCAGCTGGAATTCCTCAAGGCTCAATATTGGGACCTATCCTATATAATATTTTCATGTACGACATTCCTCAAATGCATAATTCGTCTATCGCAATGTATGCAGACGATACTGTCATTATCACGCAGAATGAAAACATAAATACCGCTGCACATCGTCTCCAATCCAGCATGGACGAACTGGATGAATGGTTGAAAAAATGGAATATTTCTATTAACCCCACTAAATGTGAAGCCAAAATCTTCACTCTAAGATTCCCTGCTCTACCACCAACTATCGTGATAAATAACGAATCCATCCCTTGGAACCCCGCGGACCAGGGTGTCAAATATTTAGGAGTGTACTTAGACAAGCGATTGACGTGGAAATTACATATAAACAAAAAACTAAACGAGTGCCATTCGAGACATAGTCAACTATACCCCATAATTAATCGAAATTCCCCGTTAAAACATGAATGCGCCCTCCTCATATACACATCCCTTCTAAGGCCAACAATGACATACGCCTGCACAGTATGGGGAGCTGCTCCAAACTCTACAATTAAAAAATTGCAAGCATTCCAAAATAAAGTTCTTCGAATTATAACAAATGCCCCTTGCTTCGTCCGCAACAACCAGCTACACAACGAACTGAAAATACCTCCTATACAAACATTTATTAAGAAGTGCGCTTTAACATTTAATAATAAACTAAAAGAGTGCCCAGGTGCTCTGAGTTATTCACTAGGTCAAAAACGAATTCACAAACGCTTAAAGCGTAAACTGCCCCAAGACCTGCTCTCGTCTGATGATGAGGAACTCAGCGATTGAGGATCTCCAATGGAGCTGACCTCTCTACGTTAATATTGTGAAAAGTGTAATCAATGTGAACATTTCTGTGTATAGCTATTATAGCTGATCCGGAAGAGTTATTATTAAAAAAAAAAAAAAAAAAAAAACAATTTTAATGTACATTTTAATTTATTATTAATTTGTAGTCTTAACAGGTGCGGCTCCTAGAACTGTGCTTGGTGGTTATTGAATACTTGCTTCTGTAAACTAGTACCATTTCGAAAGTATAATTGTTATAAATGTGCCTTCCTAACATTTCTCGGAAAGTCTATATTCTTCTACAACAGTTAATTAATTAATTTAATAAGTTTCTTAATTACCCATTCTTTATTTGTTTATTATTGAAAGGACAATAAGCAAATTGTTTGAGAATAATTGTGACCTGCTAGTGGTTACCCAGTGGTTTCCACTTTTCCCTACATCTTGTTCAATTTTCTGTTGACGTAAGTTAACTTAACAATACATTTGAACATTTGAGTTCCATCATAATCGTGATCCTCGTTTGTGCCGCTAGCGCAGTGTCAAGGCAAAGCTAAGTTAGTTTGTGCTATGCACAACAGGGCCCGACTCTGCGGGTTAGCGTGTTGGTACGAAACCGTGGTTAACTTCTCTGGTGTGTGGATGTTTTTGTTTACGGTCTTGTTACTCCTCTAATGCGACCGTAATACAAGGACTACCATTAATTTGATCCCCAATGACAAATGGAGACCGGGACCCACTAGCGAACACCCAGGGAATTAGCAAAAATTTCCAACCCCTGGAGTGATTCGAAGCGGGAAGCGTTTGGACTGTTACATCTAAAGCTTGGCTGTCTTACCACTGAGCCACTCCAGTCCTCAACATTTGGGTTATATTTTATAAATAAAAAATTTCCGAAGTTTGTACTTTCCAAACAAATCTATGTAAAGATATACGGATTGCTCCGTCATGCGTGATGATTCATGAGCGTCATGAATACACTAGATGCGAACTGTCGAATTCTATAAGGTGGTATCAATTCGGATAAAATCGAAAATTTCCGCGGATTGTATTTTCGAAGGAAAAGAAGTAGCGCAATTTGATTTGTGCCTCTGGAAAGAGAGGCGCAACTACTATCTGGTCGGGTACAACCAATCGAATTTATTTACATAGCCCCCCGCCAGAGAACGCTAACGTTTGTTTGACTTAGAACACCGTAATTCCGTAATCAAACGATATGCGGAGACAAGGTTTTCTCTGTTGCTTAGAAGGTTCCGAATACTACGTACGACGCTACGTGTGTGCCAACCCGGCCAGGAACCTTCCCGATGGACATAATCTCAAAAAATCCATTTTAGTAGACTCGCGATCCATTCATTATCGATCGGTTGCTGTGGCAACGAAGTCAGTTCCAATTTAAATAAAACAAATCAGATTCGTATCCGTCGAAGTGGCGTATTAACGCGACCGAGTCATCGGAAGGATGTGCCAAAGGATCATCTACATTCCAAAGTCGCCTGCTCGCTTCGAAGGGTGCAAAAGTATTTGCACTCTTTGTACCTACCGGCACTCGCTCTTATAAAATACAATTGCGAAAACCTTTCCTTTCTTCACCCGCCTATTGTACAGTCCCCTTTTCCTTTCTCCTAACCCTTCTTTTTCCTTTTTTAACTTTTTTAACTCCTATACTCTTTTTTCTTTCCGTCCCCATTTCCTTCTGTTGTTCGCTCTTTTCTACTCTCTCCGCCATCTTCGTACCAATTTGTTCACATTTCCTCATTCTTCTTTCCCTCCATCAACCTCTTTCTTCGTATTTCCTCGTCTTTTTCCCCCTCTCTTATCCATTTCCTCTTCTACTCGTTATCCCCCGTTTTCTCCCTGTATTCCAGTTTCGCTCTCCCATTTCCCTTTCCTATTCTTATCTCCTTTCCTCTTCAGCCCCTTTCCACCAGCCCCTCCACCCCTTCACTCAAGCGGTGTCTAACGAATGCTGCCGCCCTCCCCCTTCGACAGCATTTTCCTGTCCCGAAAAGTTGTTAGATAAATAAATTATAAATGTAATACTTATGCTTTAATCGAATCTTATGTCTACGTCGGTTGGTCTGCAGCTTTTTAACTTGGTTAACCAGATTATAGTTTATTCCAAAAACAGAATATTTTTTACGAAAAAAGGGGTTACCCTACAAAAAAAAAAACGAGGACTTTTGTCTATTCATAACTAACTCTTGGAACAAATATAATATAAGAAAGACATAAGATTTTTATATTTCACTGAATAACTGTATTCAGAATTATCGATTGGGACCATATTCTCTATGTCTACATAAAGGAGTAGAAGCATTTCCTATGATTGCTATGATTAAAATCATACCAAGCTTCACCTACCAGAGTTCAGGATATAGTGTTTCATATGCTCCAAAATCGCTGTATTCTATTAAAGAAACCTTTAAAAAATTATTTTAAAAATCTCTTTCAAAAGTTAATGCTAAAAGTGTGTAAATATACAACATTGATTTCATTTCCAGCTATTTCTGGAGGTGGAGTTTGATACGTGAATGGTACAGACAGTATTATCATCATCCTTAGCTCTAAAACAATTTTGTTTGTATATATATATATATATATATATAAATACATATGCGTGTACATATGTACACATAAACACGGCATAGATATTACACAAGTATGTTCAGACATCGCCTAAAGAGAATGGTCATTAATGTAATTTAACAATCTTGTCGGTTAGAACAAAGAACCTCGCCTCCAACAAATATGTACAATTTGTTTGCGGATGAGCATCTCCCTACAACTCTCTCTAAAAACTTTAGAACTGCATAGTTATTCAAAGTAAATGCCATCTTTATATTCCCTCGTACGTAATTAAATTATGGCGTATAAAAATGTAGATTATTTTAAATTTGAAGTTAGAATAAATAACTGTAATCTGATAACTGACCCTGTAAGTTCTAGAAATAAATACTTGTTTTAAAGCAACTAACTGTACAATCAATCTAGAGAATGAACACTGTATTACTGATAATTCTTGATTATTGTTTTAGAACAGAATGTTTATTGAGGAAAAATGTTTTATGGGTCCCTTGTAGACAATTTAGACATATTTTATGCAAATCCACCCCCCGAAGCAACAAATTAATTTCCGTTAGATGCAAGAGCAAACATGAAGACCATTGAACTTTTTATTTCAGTGTGTTGATTACGTTTTCATGTTGTTTCAGGCGAGCACCCCGCAGCGATGCAGCACGGGGGGCAACTGCGCCTGGAGTACCCCCTATCTGCGTGTTTTCTTAGTGTTTTTGTTGCCCTAGTGGGACCATAAAGAAAACCTGAAACATCACTTCTGCTACTGATCCCCGAACGCCTCGCCGCATGAAAATTGAAAGGGAGGACGTTCTCATCCTAAGTGAAAATAGTGGTCCCAGTGTTGAACCCTGTGCAAGCCCGATAAATAATTGTGCTAACTTAGTTTTCGATGTTTAAATTGTCATCCGCGACTCGAGGGATGTGCCGCACTTCCAACTGGATTTAAAAACGGGCGTGTTTAGTGAATTATGAATATTAAAATATACGTGTACAATTTGGTGCCAGAATTGTGCGTTTATGAAGAAAAAATTAGGTTTTACTAAGTGGTATGCACTTCAGAACTACCAAGTGGAAGTTAAACTCGATTATGTGTCTTTTACATACTACCAGAAAGTTTATAAAACTCGGGTAGTTTGTTCTGTGGGAGCGAAACAGATGGTGCTTTTAAACTGTTCGTAGGGAGTACTAAAATATGAAAGTTTAAATTTCAGCACTAAACGAACACACTTGTTTTATTTTAAATGGCAGCCTATTTTTAAATTGCACCACAAATCAGTTTTATAAGCGTTAGTCTGCCTACTCTTTTTTCTTCTTAAATAACTTTCGTAGTGATTTGATTTTAAAACAAATTTGAAAATAAATTAGCAAAAAATAAATTTAAAAAATTCAAAACTTTAAACCCTGTTATACTTTTATACATATTTAGATTTAATTAATTGTACTTATGCTTCTAATGCCAACCACATCTTTAAGTGGAATAAAACAAACCTTGAAATAAGTTCTGCAACTTTACTGCACAAAGACATGATTAACCTCTACAGAGCACAAAATTTAATTCTCTAGGATTCCAAGTGGTTTATGTTCAAACTCCAATGAACTACAACTACTTTATGTTTCAGCATTAATAATTCACGCCTCTATGCCATATTAATTCCATTACATATACATGCGAACCAGGTCAGGAAATTAATTCGTTTAGTTCCACTGTTACAAGTATCCTGTAATTGCTTTTCACGTTCACTAACCAGCAAAATAAGTTTCTCTTAAACTATTTGTTGCTTGAACAATTTTAGAGATTTTTGAGATTTGGCCTTACGTATTTAATGGCACAGCAGTGAGCGTTTGCCTCTACTGCAATTTGAACCCGTTACGTATCGATCCATATGCAGCATCTTCTTTTAAATTGACCGCATTAATTAAGTCGTCACGAGCAGACAAAGTGCTTTGTTTAATTAATGAATAGTTTAAATAAAGGTGCTGCATATGAACTAAAAGCTTCGTTTCTGTCGCTGTAGAATTCAGTGAAGTATTACTACTGTTTGTCCCAATAAAACAACTATAGTGGAAAGGATGTACCCATACGTTATACCGATTGTGAACTTACTGCTTCATTACTCATGAACACTGCATGTGGAATAGATGATATTTCCTACTCGAATCTACAGAAAGCTGATGAATAGAAACTAAGAAAACGAGTAGAAACTAAGAAAACGAGTAATTTCCAACTTCAACATCTGCTCAGCGAACTAACAAAAATTAAGTTTAAAGTTCTTCTTCAATTGTTAAATGTGTAAATGTGCTTCTCAAATCAATTTTGCAAATTTAATTTAAACTCGACTACTGCCTCTCGGTACAGCACGTAATAGTGGTTTCAGAATTTGCAATTAAAACTACGAGCACTGATTTATGGAGATGGTTTTATTTCAGTGGTAATTTTGACTTACAGTTTTATCTTGTATGAGCATCGAGTTAAAATGTTAACAAGCTGAGTTCAGAATAATTTATTAACATTTAAATCTGCATTATATAAGAGAAAATTCGAAGCACCGCTTCTATGATTTACATCTATTAAATATGCTTCAATGATTAAAATTATGTTGCAGCAGCAGCTGAACGTAACATTGGTATTCATAAATAAATGAACATTCGTTTACAGCACTTTATGTAAATCAATACATCGTTAACACAAGTTACTGGAAATATATAAGTAGGTATTGCGTCATTTGTAGCACCTCACCTGTATCACCTGCATCACCTGATTAAAGCTCCCCCTTACAATCAATAATAAGCGTTGCAAATTTTAAAAACGAAAATAATTGGCATGACCTGATTACCTCAATAATTGCGGTTATATTACCAAAATATTGAGATGAGGAAGGTTAGGTAGGGCAAGTTTTGGGTACGTGTAAGAAGATTGACAGAGTTAGGACGTGAAATCAGGAACAGGTTAGTAGGTGAAGCCTTGGGGGGAACTTGAAGAGTGAAGCGTTGGGGAGGCGTAGAGGAATTGCTAAATACAACCCATTGATAGGAAGAGATACGTGTGAAAGACTAGGCAGAGGAAGGGTTGCTTGAAAGTAAAGGATTGCAGGAGTAAAATTTGTTAATGATGTTTATGCATGCATGAAGAGGTATGTTTTAAATGGTTAGTCAGTGAAAGTCTAGTGGCGTCATGTCCAGTTAGTGATAAATCAGAAAATGTAATAACCTTTTAGAGGAGCGGCATTGTGGAAGCTTTAGGAACGTGCATATGTGAAAGCCCAGACCAGGTTGATGTGTGAAAGAGTAGCAGCAGGGTTTGGAGAGATGCGGATTAATAGAATAGGTAGGTAAAAACATGTAGTATAGATACGTAAATCTAGGAAACATGAGTGTTGAAAGATGAAGGTTTGAAGGACTTACATTTGTGTCGTACACGTTCACATTATTTTTTATATTTTTATTTTTGGGCTACTTCTAATTGCCATGCGCAAAGTGGTTAACCAGTGTTTTAATGATATGTAACTTGTAGAAAGTTGTAAAATCAGAGATCATAATCGCTAAGTTCTTGCGGAAGGGGAAGTGTTGAAGCTTTAGGAGGATGAATGTGTGAAAACATAGAGGGATTGTTGTGCGAAAGCGTAATAGAAGAATGTTTGAAACAGTTGACAATTGAATGAATTGGTAGGTGTGAAAGTGTTAATACATAAAGGCCTGGATTTTAGCTTTATATAGTTTGTAATGTACGAATCAATTCATCTGTGAAACCCATTTGGTGTACGTTCACAGTGTATCTTTTATTTTCGGATATTTCCCTCCATGCGCAAGGAGGTAACGTGTAAAAGGTTAATCCGTGCAGCTTGATGGCGTTGATTTCATGACCTGTTACATCTAGGAAGTGATACATCAGAGAACATAATCGCATGTTCTTTGGAAGGAGGATTGTTGAAGCCTTAGGAAGATGAATATGTGGAAGCATAAAGGGGTTGTTGTGCGAAAGAGTGATAGGAGAATTTTTAGAAGTTGAGAATTAAGGGAATAGTTAGGCGCCAAAAGCTTGGTACTTATGAGGTTCGCGATAGAAGTATCTTCAAAAAATATAAGCGAACCAGAATTGCAAGTATTGATATTTTTATTTCTCAGGTTTAGAGCCTTTCTACCCAACCCCCACCATGATCAACCCCCTATTACGACTCCCACCTCCAGCACGACTAGTTTTATTTGTTGCTCCCATAGAACTATTTAAAAGTCGGTACTTATGTTTGGTATCCATTCAAGGTAGATGATTAGCTAGTGAAAACTTAACGGCTTCAGCTGTATTACCTGTTAAGTGTAAGAACTGATAAATCAAGAAATATAATCGCAAATTGTTAAGGCACAAGAGCGGCGAACAGCCGAAATAGGGATTACACTATGAGATAATGGTAATCAAGGAAGAAAATCACCACTGCCTAAAAAAAAGAGAATTATTTTATTGTTATTAATCACTAAGGTAACGTCACATATTCAAATGATAAATGTTTATAGTTACTAATTAATTAATTCATTTAAATAGAAGAGACGATTATACAATTTCATTGTAACTAAACTGTTAATATAATCAAAATCTAACTTCTGCTTCCATTTCAGAATCCCTTTATAAAATCTAACCGTCTTGATAAACTTACAATACATCTCACATTTATAATGTATTTATTTTATATTAAACCATAGCACGACTAAAAAACGATCGACTGAGTATATTTTCGACCGTGTCATTCTTTTTCGGAAAACCTGCAAATATAATAATTATTAATGAGGAAAACGTAAACAAAACCTTTTAAAACCACAACAGACAGTTATTAATTAGAAGTCGTTAATTAGACCCAAAAGACAAATCTCTCTTCCATTAAGGATATTGGCATCTAAAATAACAAGCGCTGGTAACGCAAATGAGAAATTTAAACCGGCCTCCATAATACACACCGTCGAACTGCAATCTACAAAGTTTTCGGGATTAATTTTGCATGTTCGCCTTGAAACCTGCGTCAAATGCACGTGAAGCGGAGCAGATACGCTCATATAATCCTGTATTCCGAGACATTGAGCAGGACTCTGAGCTTTTCGTTCAACAAAGCACACGTAGAAATCACACATTCGAACTTCGCATTACCAACAGCCGTATCTGCCGAACTTGGATTAGATATACTGCAAAAATATCAAGGTGTAGTTTCAAATATTTGCTTTGCTCGCGGAATTGGATGAAGGTGGAAAGGGAGCATTTTGGACGAACATGAAATTTAGGTTACGAATGTGGAAAGAAAAATTTTGCTTATTCAAACAACTGAAATATTTTTTTTCGAACACACAATCTTGACGCAACGGAACATTTGCATGTCAAATACCAAGGTGAAAATGTAGTTCAACAATTGTGTGTACAATTCGCAACGTTCATAATTGGAAAAGCTTTTCATATTTCCTGTAGCAATATAGCAAAATAAGGGATTTTTTTACAATAACATAATATATTAAACATGAATCTATTTAAAAATACATACGGTAAAATTTTCAAAACTAAAGTAATTAAAAACAAACTAAAATACTGCATAGCATTTGTGCTACTATTACAAATTTACTCAAAACACATACAGGGTGTAAATTTGAAAACGTACAATGTGTTATATATCTGAAAGTAGAAGAGGGAATTTGTAAAAATCGTTTCTACGTCATATAAGGCGTCTAAATGCAAAAGCAGACATTTGACACATACTCAGTTTTGAGATAAACGGAAAAAACAATAATGGGCTTTATTTTTCAATTAATCATTCTGGTTTTTGAAGTGACTGTTGCCCCAGAAACACGTGGGCCTATAACGCATTTGTAGAAAATCTTGGAAAACGCAGACAAAATTTATATCAATAACAAGTTTGAATATGTCTGTATTTTTACAGTAATAGTATTGTGACGTGTTTTTCTTGTAAGTTTATGTCGTAATAGAGAGTTAACAAAAACGAGATGCTCCTTATTTTGTCCGGTGCAACTGGTGTACCTACGTCTAACTCCTTTGGTTTCATTTGCGCGATTTTCTTACCCCTCTTATTCTACTGAATACCGAAACGACGCTATTATAATAAGGTTCCCCATTAACTTCAACTGATCCATTGGCTGTCTTGGATATTACAATGCGCTTGGATTTTTGTAATTTCAAATGCCAGCTGGCTGGGGTCCTGAGAACGTTTGCTGATTCGGCTTTCCAATCCTACACCACATAATCTTGTCCTATTTTAAGAACGGGCGAAAATTCTTTGTTAATGTCAAATTACTTCTGTGGATCAACTATTGCAGGAGTCTTGCTTAACTTTTTCTCAATCTGCCCGAAGACCCTGTCCGGCGGCAGGAAGGAATGTCCAACTGTAGGAAACACTATTTCTATTCTTTTTATGCACGTTGGTGCACAACAGTTCAACCAGTAGCCGGCCATTCCGATTACCGTGCTGTTCTTATTTTGGCCTACACACCCATCAGCCATCAATCTCACAATCTCGACGTCATCTTGAAAAAAATGATTAGACCATGTGTTAAAAACAGCAGATGCTATCTCGTTGGAACTCTTTTGATGATCAACTTCAGACCACAAGAACAATTTGACTGCTTCTGGGGTAAGCATTGTTTTAGAGTTTCCAATCGCTGAAGTAAAAGTATATAAATTTATTTGCATACTGAAGTAACAGGCTTGATCGGGAATCTTGGGTAATGGCAAATTGTTTTGGCAGTCAAACGAAAGGATGAAAACTTTTGGATCATCATCTCTAAGCAATTCGTGAAATGCCTTGGCTCGAAGTTTGTGAACTCGCTGCTCTGTTATAATGGTCGCTTTTTCTTCTAAAGTGGAAGCCTACTTTATTTTTTCAGAGAACTGGTAACATTTCGAGCCGACATCGACTTTTGGAGACCCAACCCCAATATTGTACTTCCTCACAAAAATACTTCTGAAGAAACACTGGCGCACTTGCAAGTTCTCCGCTATACGTGTATTGTACATCTTCCATAATTTCGGTATGTTTAATTTGCAGCATAGGTATCTACGAACAATCGTTTTATTTCTTGCATAGTGAGACTCACAACATGTCAATGATTCTATAAAGTTTTGTACTGCCAGCCGTTTAAGATTGTTTCTTTGTGAAACATAATCACCTCCTCGGCCATCCTGGAGCAAACTTCCCGATTCATGAAATTTCTTTAGAATGGTGTTTACTCAATTTTTTCCTACGTCCAGTATTGCCAAAAAAACTTTCTTGCACACAGGTACTTCTCTGTTCTTACACTTCACGAAATAGTTTGCAGTTAAGGATTTTGGTTTATTTTTCACATTAACCTTCAGAGTTATACCCTTCCTAATAGGATTTTCTATGTTTTAGAACAAACATGTCCTGGTGGAGTTTATATTTTACAGAGTAGAATTTTTCATTAAACTTTCTGATATCGGTCATGGTTAGTGAAGAACATTGAAAGTTCTTTGTGTAATGTTTACAGTTTGGAAGTCGAGGCAATCGCTTCCGGCTATACCTGAAAAATTAAAAAATTCACATTAATGTACACACCAGCATAATTAATAATAATAAGTATTACTAATATTACAAAGTATTGAAAATAAAATTCAGTACTAACCTCTCTTTTTTAGCCTTTTCTCGTTTCCAGCTGTCTTTATTGATTGCTTTTTTCTTCTCTGTCCCAAGGGACTCAGTTCAATACTGATTATTCATTGAAAAACAATACCTAGTTTATAACTATTATCTAACACAAAACGTAATACTAAAATAATACTAAACTTGTCAACTTCTGTCAAGCGACTGTCAACGTCACGCCTCCTATCACATAATAAACACCATAGAGCGATTAGATTGGCCCATTTGCATATGTCTGGATTTCCATCTAAACTATACGAACAAATGTCTATTTTTGTATTTAAGATTCAACTTCAACAACGTAAAACAAGTTGAAAAAGTCCCATTTTCCATCTACCGACCTCATAATCGTGTTCGGTATGGAATTTTTAGACGGAAACCGTAGTTAACTTATTTTCTTAAAAATCGTCAAATGTCTGCTTTTGCATTTAGACGCCTCATATGGAGGAGGAATCATCATGACTCACAAGGTAACCTTCTCCGTTCTACCCGTTAGGCTCTAGGTACCTTAACAAACAATTTTAAGTAGTGACACTCACTCATTGAAAAGTGCTCAAATTCTTACTGAACATTTTGGAAGGTTTGGCCACCCTATTTTTCCGAAATCAGGTAAAAAATTGTTTGCTACTATTGAATGGCATTTTGTAAGAGCTTTTCAATGGATGATACCATTTGAGATTTATCTGTTGGGGTAGCTAGAGCTTACGAGACTAAATAGGGAAGGTTACCCTATGAGTCATGACGAATCCCCTTCCATGTTGGTTGTAGAAACGGTTTCTATAGATTTTCAATATAGCTTTTACTTCCAGAGGTATAAAACGTTGTACGGTTTCAAATTGACATCCTATATAGCAAAACTAGTTTTTTGTTAGTGCTTTAACTACAAACTAAGGATATTAGTCTGTTTTGAATCTCAAGTATGTCAAAGAAATCAGAATGTCTGTTTAGGTAAACATAAGCCAAGAAGAGTAACATCGTTGATTGAGAAGCTTAAACTTCTCAATCAACGGTAACATATTATATTGGCTCCTGCCAGCTTACTGAACACTAATGGTAAAACTAGTAGCATATATGAATTTCATGTTCTCAATCTCATACACGTCTTATATTCCAATATAGAATAGGAAAATGAAATTACTATACCTGCTACTGTCGATAATATGAATAATAAGTTAGTAAGCATACACGAAGGAGATACATTATTGAAACAGTATTTGTACTAAATTAAGTAATGTTACTTCTCTCCCTTAGTTTATAATCCTTGAATAATTTATGACATTAACAATTCAACTGGTTTTGCTTAGTATATTTAGTACAGATTCAGCAGGAAAACTTATTTTTGAATCACAATTCACACTCTAATTACAAATTATACTACTAATTCTATTTGTTGGTATAAATTGATAATAATTAAGAACGTTCAGTTATAGGTAAATTAGTAAAATAAATAGTTATTTTGTCCATCGAACCCAAATATGCTGGCTTAAACACTAATGAAACACTGGTGTTTTGTTAGTGCTGTAGGTACCAATTCAACAGATTAATTCATTATTAAATAACGAGTATTTCAACAAAAGTAAAATTAGTTGCTACTCAGTCACCACCAGTGTCAGTAGTTACTACTGTAAATAACTACATAGTAAGCAAACAAGTGAACTGTAAATCCTGAAAATAAAACTATCTCCAGCAATCTCCAAGGTTTGTCTATATATATTTTAATTGACTAATTAAAATTATTTACCTGTGCATGTTGGTTTCCTGAATTAGCATTATAACAATAATTCATTTGTTTGGTAATACCTTCATGGTAAATACCTAAACCTATAAGAACGAGGTCTTGTTCGAACTGTATTTAAGTATCATCTTTCGAGTTCTTTCAAGAAACTTGCATTGTCCATGAGTAACTAGTGCGATCTCCCTAAAATCTAATGATTCGAATTATATGGTCAAAGAAGCTTCAAAGGGCTACAACAAACTGTTTTATAAATGCAAATGCCGTTTTTGAAATAACACTTAAAACAAGTTGCACTAAATTTTCTCGTCCCAAAAATGGACACTAAAAATAACATTTTTAAGGCGGAGTTTTTAAATAAACCCTTCTAGATACGTAAGGCAATTTTGTTATCACAACTTATACCGTGTAAAATAAGTGTTTACTATTTATCTTGTAAATATGTAGATTAGCACAAGTTACTTTAAATTAATTGATAAAAATTATGATTACGAATTGTTTATAACACCTGTAAATAGGAAATTTAAGTATATTGCTCTTACTTCTGTTAAAACGTGTGCAAATACATTAAATTACATTAAATAAAGTACATATTTCACGAATGTTCTTGATGTTGTTTGTTTTTCTTCTTTATTTTAAATCTCTTTGCAGAAATACTAAGCTTCATTGTCTATAATGCAATCGCAGGGAAAATAGGATAATACCACTTAAACCAATCAGATAAATGAACAGTAACCCTTAGCGGCAAGAGAGGACACGTTACAATCGCTTTCCACAACACAAAACGTGCTTTTAAACGATGAAAGCCGTCGGAAAGCGCATCAAATTAAGCAAATAAAACACTTGCAGGCTTCACAAGCCGTAAAGTCATTGAGTATAAAGTGGAAACAAGTAAAACAGCCCCACTCGGTGCAAAGCTCGTGTGGGCATTTTCTGCACCGAGAGGGAGCGTTCCGTTTTAATAACCAAGCGCACCTTGAATTGCGGGCTGTAAAACTACAACAAGGGAAGCACTGGGGAAATAATGTAGCTAACCATTGTATGTAGCTTATTGTTTAACCCTTCTGAGGGTGCCTAAATTCGTTTTTGCCCGCGTTGCTAACTAGGTTGGTTTAATTCGAGATAAGTTTTATTTACTTAGGACGACTCCTACAAGACAAAAGAAGAATTATTCTTTGCCTACCTAAGCTTTTGTTTGAACGAAGGAGAAAAATTAATATAACTTAATTTGCTGGAGAGCTGATACGGCCTACTATGTTCACAAATGCTGGGATTTTGGCACGAGAAAGGTTCTAACGAGGGGGTGGAAATAAATAGAGTATTAAACCTCTATTTCCTAATGGATGTCGGAAAACCAGAGCGTCGACAGAAAAAATACACAGGAGGCTGTTTATTTAAAATCCTGTGACTTGGAATTCTTGTTAGGATCTATAAAGTGTATCCTAATTTACTTAGTAAAACCAATGATGCGTCTACAATATATATTTGAGCATGTTGACATAGTATTGGACAAAGATGTTGAAGCCAATATAAGAATTAAGATATGACTTTAACCACTTATTTTTTGATGTCGTTAATAGAAAACTTTTTCTGGGGACCGCGGTAGAGCAGTAGCTGCAGCGCTTTGTTTCGGAATGATTCTAAGTCGCTCAGGTTCGAATCCTGAGCACTGCCCTTTTCCAGGTTATTTGTGGTATCTGGGCAATTAGAGACACTCATTCGACTATTAAAGTAATTTCCAAAACGTTGTAAAAATCAGATGATGGCGGCTCTTAAATTTCTATAACTTCACTCATGCCATTCTACTCAGCATTAATAATTATTATGACAATAATAAGCTATATACGACTAGACTGAGCACCGATCTAAAATTACGAATCTCCAAAGTTTTAGAATACCAAAGCAGGGATTGTTTTTATAGCTGCATTAGGATGCTTCGACCACGTCTTTGTCAGCTTTCAATGATACCGGAGCGCCTGCAGTGCTGTGTGTAGGTACAGCACTGTATTTCTGAACTGTTCGAACAAGGTACATTTAACATTTTTAAAATTTAATTTAACTAATCATCTGTAGAACAAAATGTTTTTAAACTATAGAAGCAGTTCGAAGAAGATTTCCGGCTACTGCCTAATTAGAATTTAAAGAAAGCGTCGACACTTTCTTCTGCACAACAAAAGAGAAAAAGAAGCAAACTAGATGTGTCATCCCAACATTCGTAATATAGTAATTTCCAAATCAACTTATAATTAACTGCATTGATTGAGTCCTTTTTTGTAATGTAGCTGTTGTCACTAAATATTATTAAAAACATAAGTGTACGCTGAAAAGTACTCATGTACACATCAATTAGTAAGTCGTTTAATATGTAGGACAGATAGCACCAATGTATTGAAAGGAAAAAAATTGACCACGTTCAGGAAATTGCAGAAAAACTACATGACTATATTACTTTATTATTGATCTTGACATGACGTAATTGATTATATAGAAACTGCATATGTCTAGAACCTAGACACTTGTAGTTTCGAATTATAATTATCACCATAGAGTCTAGGATGATAATTTTAAATAAATCATACCAACAATAGTTAGCATAACAAAGACATGTAAAGTTAGTTCTTACAATTTCATAAAATTAGCTAACTTTTTTATTTTTCAGTATAGCTTTACAATAATTAACCAATATTGACTTTATATTGGCGATACTTACGTTTTGCCAAGAAACGCTGCACATATTTTGCCAACATTGTACGCGGTATGTTGGTTAAACCATGGCTACCAATATGTACCCATTACAGGATATATTTCCGACATAAAACCAACAAAGGGATGGCAATACTGGCCTAATCTAGTTGTGCTACTTTGGAAGGGTTTGGTCAACCTGTGGGGCGCGCTCTCCTAGGGGGGGCGTAATAACACTAAATGGGTGGGGCGAGCATATAAAAAAAATAAGAAACAATAGTATTAAAAAAATTATTTAATTTCCGAAAAAAAAGCAATAAAATACATTCTGACATAATAATAAACAAAATACACATTTACGCTGATATAATACACTTATAAATAGGATTGTATCAGTGCTGCACAATGTATTAATTAAGAATTAACTTATCAATACGAAATTAAAAACAAGTTTAATAATTATTCGTGACTCCCTTGGGCCTGTCTTGCAGGGTAAAGTTTTTCGAAAGAAGGTTTAGTATTAGAAATTGACACTCTGAAAATGGTAATAGTCTATAAGATGCTCTTGTTTTCAGCGCAGAAAACTCATCATCCACCCTTTCCCAAAATTCAAAGAGTAATTTATTATTAAATTGTCTTTTGATTTCGTCACTTGCCATGAAGTCTATAAGATTTCTTCTTTGACGGTTGAGAGACCTTCGGGAGTATTTTGAAATGGGTCCCTAACGCACTCGTAACTTGCTACCAAGTTATAGTCAGCAAGAAAATATTTTTCTAAATTCTTTCTAAATGATTTTCAATGGTTACAAAAACAACTTTTACATGTCGTTCTTCAGCCTTGTAAGTTTTAATACATTCATCCAAATTTGCAAACATTTCTAAGTTTTTTTGTCTTTAAATTGCTGCTCCACAATTACAATTTTCTAGAAAAAGTATTAAGTTTTGTCACTCGTATCCAACATAGGTGTGTTTGCTCCTAGGAGTTGAAGATTCAAGATATTTAATTTCTCGAATATGTCGACCAAGTAGCTTAATTTCATCACAAATAAATCATCTCGAAACTTCTCTGCTTCTAGAAAAATGGCGATTTCATCTCTTAAGTCATAAACATGTTGCAAAAATTTCCCACATAATAACCATCTTGCCTCGCAATAAACTAGTAACGCTGAATGTACTGCACCCATGTCTTTACAAAGTGTAGAAAATATTCTTGATTTTAGGGGTCTCATGTTTATATAATTTACTACGGCTACAACCCTCGGCTACAACCCTCTTTAGCACAATATTCAGACCAAGACTCATTTCTTTGAAAGCCAGAGCTTCTCTGTGGCTCATGCAATGTGTCCAGACACACTCTAGAGATTTTTGTTTCACAAGTGCTTGCTAACTTTGGAACCTTCCAGACATTGTACGAGCACCATCGGTGCGTATTCCGACGCAATTTTTCCACTCTATGTTTGCCTCGCTTACAAAATCATTGGTTTGCAGAAAAGTAGTTCTTCTCCTGCTGACATACCATCACAAGTTGAACATAGGCAATTAAATGAGCATCTTTATTGCTATATGTTGCCTCATCAAGCTGTATTGAAAACAATTTGTTACGCAACTTGCCGGAAAGCTAATGCTGTACATCTTCAGCTAGAAGTCGACGGGCAACAGTATCATTTAATAGACGTATGGACTGCAATTGTTTGGCAAAATTATCTCCAAACATAGTTTCTACAATCTCAATTGAAGCTGGCAGAATAAGCCTTTCACCAGTGGTGTGAGGCTTTTTACATCTGGCTATTTTATATGAAAGTTTGTAACAAGCAAGTAAAGTTTTTCATTCACAGTAAAGTACGAGGATGGTCCGATAACTACGTGGCCTAACGAAGAAAGCGCTAGTTTTTTTCGACAAAAAACATTTTATTTTGCAGTATATTCCCCTGCTCGCTCAACACACTTATTCCAACGATATTCCAAATTAGCAATGTCTTCATTGTAGGTCGATGAATCCAAGTCCTGGAAATAGCTATTTACAGCAGCGATTACCTTGGAATTAGATGAAAATTTCTTGCCGCCGAGCCATTGTTTCAGGTCTGGAAACAGATGATAATCGCTCGGAGCCAAATCTGGGGAATAGGGCGAATGGGGCACTAATTCAAATCCCAATTCATGATTTTGGCCATTGCAATCGCAGACTTATGGGCAGGTGCGTTATCTCGATGGCAAAGCACTTTCTTCTTTACCAAATGAGGCCGTTTCTCTTTGATTTTGCTGCTAAGTTGTTGCAACAAATTGGCTTAATACTCGCCATCTATTGTTTTCGCCTTTTCTAAGTAGTCGAGCAAGATAATTCCATGAAAATCCCAAAATACGGTTGCCATACTCTTTCCTGCTGACAAAACCATTTCTGCCTTCTTTGGTGGCGGAGAACCTTTGTATGTCCATTGTTTGGACTGTTCTTTGATTTCGGGAGTATAATGGTGGACCCAGGTTTCATCGACGGTTATGAAACGGCGTAAAAAATCCTTCGGATTGTGGCTAAAACCTGCCAAAAGGTCGCGAGAAACACTCAAACGATTCAGTTTTTGCTCCGGTGCACCCAACGCGCCGAGTATTTTTTTCACTTCCAATTCTTCAGTTAAAATTCTGTGCACACTGTCATTTGAGATACCCACTATGTCTGCTATCTCGCGCACTTTTACTCGAAGGTCATCCAATACTATACGGGGAACAACTTTTTCAATCGTATACGGGGCAGAAGCAGTTTTTGGACGTCCACTAGGGGGTTCATCATTTGTGCTCACACGACCACGTTTAAATTCGGCAACCCAGTTTTTAACCATTGAAAACGAAGGAGCGGATTCCAATAGTGTTGAATCCAGCTCTGCTTAGATTTCGGTTGCTGTTGGTGTTAAGCCTTTCAAATGAAAGTACTTTATCACTGCTCTCAACTCAGTTTTTTCCATTGTTTAAAAATCACACGAGACGTTCACTTTGGCGTACTGTCAAAAACAGACTAATTGACAGATCGCTCTGTACTGTCATATTTAATCTAATAAAGGATAGTTCTACAGAACGGTAAAAAAGATTCCTCCGAATTCGCGCTATCTCTGTGTTAGGCCA
>JABXWE010009429.1:0-37858 GCA_014611495.1 Limonius californicus | reverse complement strand
TTTTAGAAAAGTAGGGGACTCTAGAGCTGGCAACAGGGCAATTTCATTTTGACATTGCTAGAAATCAATCAAATAATATTTAAGAAAGGCAACTTAAGAAAAAAAAAACACAGCCTGCTGGATGGCAAATCAATCGTGAATAGTGTATAAATGACCATCGTTAAGGTTCACATCACGTAACAAACCATTAAACTTTACGTAGAAATTGTGTAGATTCATCAGCGTCGAGCCAATACAAGAATTTCTAATGGAAAGTAAAATAACCAAAAAAATTAAAGAAATTAGAAAAAGTGAAACAAGAAAATACATTTTAGGTAGTTTAGTAATTAAATAGTCTGAGAAATATTGCAATTCCGCGATGATCTAGGAAACACAAACCATAAATTTGCCGTCAAATGCAAGCTTAATTAAGCAATTCACACTTCTTGCACCTAATTATACGAAATTTAGAATTATTCAACGTGGGGAATTCTAAGAATTGTTAATAACCTCCAAAGCTCACAAGGTGAAGCGAACAATTAGACTATACATAAAGGTATTAAAATTATAATTAAAAGCTGCTCGGTTCGTGCACAAATTCGTAACAGTTTACTGTTAACTGTGACGTGTACTGGAATTTTTTTGAAAAGTTTTTTGAAATGCCAAAAACAATTTAAAATGTTAATGAGCTTTCAAAAAGCTGCAAAACGGGTTATGTTGGCCCGCGTGAATATATTTATTGGTTTACTAGCTATTTGTTTACGTACCTGTTTTGTGACCACTTCAAATACAGTTATCCCAGCTTTTATGCAAGAAATAATTTTTAAATTCAACAGAAAACTTGACAATTCTTTGACTGCATAAGATATAATATCACAAACACAACAACTGTAGTTGCAAAATACATCACCTCAAATGACGAAGAATGTCGCGAAAACTGCTAATTCATCAAAACAGGCTCAAATACAGACCAAGCATAATAAAACCTAATAATCAATAATATTACAGAGACATGTAAATGGAAGCAAAATAATATTCTCGTATCCGGTTTGCGAATGGAACCAAGGTTGGAACCGATTTTAAGTTATGCAAAGAGCTGTAAAATATTGTTCGCGTAAATGCTTCGTATTTTCAGTTCCTATTAAAAACGACAATTACCATACAGCAAAAAATAGCTGTTATAAAATGTCGAGCTCGCTAACGGTGATGCTTAAATAAATATTAATTGCTGAATATATTTTAAAAAAGGTACCCGTATATGCGAAACATGTAAAATTGGTACTAAAAATATCGCAGTGTGCTTACGCAAATACGGTAATTATTTGCATAGCAATCTACTAATTCTAAAAGTTAAAAATTTTAGTATCGTCATAAAACAGCCTTACGAAGCACATTCAAAAATTTTTAAATTCGTACATTAGTAACCACAGACTAGTAATAATGGTAGATATACTTTAAATGGATATTAGTGTACCAAGGGTTTATTATTATCTATTATGATTCTTAACCGCTTACGCTCATGCATAAACAAACCCACACATTACAGGTGGGATTTGAATAAAATATTAAACTAAAACAATGTTTAAACATTTTTATTTTCACTTACGAATGATTAAATTTATTAAGCTTACAACCAAAATATATCTAAAAATAGAAAGAACGAATACCCTAGAATCTCCTAAGACCTTAATTGCTCTAACAATTACGAATCAAAATGTAACCAAAGCCGATAACGCTTTCAAGTGATTTTAAACGACCTGTAATCAGGAAAACTTCACTTGAAAGCCTGACGTAAGCTACCGTAGGAAAATTGTTTTTTAAGACAATGACGACTCCCGTATTCAATGATAAAATACTTAAAACATTTTAATTATTGTCTAATCCACTCACATAAAAATATCGATACACAATACGTCATTTCGCAATCTATAAGTATTTTTACAAACGATATTTTAGGGAGACTCTGACGACTGAACGTATGGCTTTGCTGTCTAATAGCTACAGCCATTTTCTAAAACATAACCTACAACCTTACAACAAAAGTAAGCTTTGGGTTAAAGTCATTACTGTTGTGCAAAATTCAATATTTCAACTGTAACATTTTGACAAATTAGAGTTACCAAAAAAATTGGCGGGAGCAAAAAGCTGGCGAATACTTTCAAACACATGCTATTTCATACAGAATATTCATTAAAAAACTTCATTTGTAACAAAAAATAAGTTCTTCGATAAATTTTTCAAATACAGTAGAACATGATAACAATTTCAAACAACCAAGATAAAACTGCGTTGGTTACATACATACTAGCATACTTGTTTAACGAGTAACAGTAATTACATATCAGATACTGAAAAATTCTTCTTTATCTTAAAGTATTTATTAGTCGGGCGTTATATGGGACCTCATGTCAAACAGCTCATACCGCAATAATTTACCCATTTCTGGTTTTTCTCTTAATAAAATAGCAACTTCCCATTAGTAGTTTCCAATTTTCTACCGAATTTGGATGTAATTAAAACTTATTACACGAACCCGCGCACTACGCCTCGAGCTTTGTGTGATAGCTTCTTTTTTAACTAATATGTGAAGATGTAAGATATGTTCTTGACGATAATTATTACACAAATGAACTAAACCAAAATGTAGTCGTGTACTTTGTAAGCATAAACACTGCTAACTAATCAGTAATCACGTAAATATTTATTGTCTTCGTGTAAGATCTCGGGCCGCTAGTTTACTGCGAAAAAATTGATAAATAGGTATATAATTAGAGTTTGTATTAATGTAAGTACGTTGCTTTATGAGATTCTCTTTCGTTACATTGCGGTGTGGGTTTGGAAGATTCACCAATACAGATAATTGTATCATTCAGTTCTACGACTGCTTCTTGAATGTTATATGATATAAGATATGGAAAAACGCAAAGCTCCATATTCTAATTTAGATATGCAGATATAAATATGAACAACGAAGACGTAAACCCTAAATAAATTGTAAATATCCCGCCAAGATGCCGATGCCAACTTCCTCCAAGACATGTGGAAGACTTCAAGAAACGAATACAAGGCTAGTAACGCCCGCGTTCCAATTTATGTATTCAGATTTAAATGTGGACATCCTACGCTAAGCTCCAAACAGCCATCGTTAACCACCAGTGAAGAAAAGGTAAACATTCAGCAAGGAAACCACCGTCAACTTCTATCAAGTGCGGAAGACTTCAAGAAACGAATATAAGGCTAGTAACGTGCACGTTCCAATTTATGTATTCCGATTTAAATGTGGACATCTTACGCTAAGCTCTAAACAGCTATCATAACCCATCAGTAAAGAAAGGGTAAACATGCAGCGAGGAACCCAGCGTCAACTTCTACCAAGTGCGGAGGACTTCAAGAAACGAATACAAGGGTAGTATCCACGTTTCAATTTATGTATTCAGATTTAAATGTGAGGATCCTACGCTAAGCTCTAAACAGCCATCGTTAACCACCAGTGAAGAAAGGGTAAACATTCAGCAAGGAAGCCACCGTCAACTTCTACCAAGCGCGGAAGACGTCAAGAAACGAATATAAGGCTAGTAACTTGTACGTTCCAATTTATGTATTCAGATTTAAATGTGAGGATCTTACGCTAAGCTCTAAACAGCTATCCTAACCCACCAGTGAAGAAAGGGTAAACATACAGCGAGGAATCGAGCGTAAACATCTACCAAGTGCGGAGGACTTCAAGAAACGAATACAACTAGTAAACACGTTCCAATGTATGTATTCAGATTTAAATGTGAGGATCCTACGCTAAGCTCTAAACAACCATTGTTAACCACCAGTGAAGAAAGGGTAAACATGCAGCGTGGAAACCACCGTCAATTTCTACCAAAAGCTTGAAGAAACGAATACAAGGCCAGTAACGGCCACGTTCCAATTTATATATTCAGCTTTAAATATGGACATCCTACGCTAAGCTCTAAACAGCCATCGTTAACCACCAGTGAAGAAAAGGTAAACATTCAGCAAGGAAACCGCCGTCAACTTCTATCAAGTGCGGAAGACTTCAAGAAACGAATATAAGGCTAGTAACGTGCACGTTCCAATTTATGTACCTATTCCGATTTAAATGTGGACATCTTACGCTAAGCTCTAAACAGCTATCATAATCCATCAGTAAAGAAAGGGTAAACATGCAGCGAGGAACCCAGCGTCAACTTCTACCAAGTGCGGAGGACTTCAAGAAACGAATACAAGGGTAGTATCCCACGTTTCAATTTATGTATTCAGATTTAAATGTGAGGATCCTACGCTAAGCTCTAAACAGCCATCGTTAACCACCAGTGAAGAAAGGGTAAACATTCAGCAAGGAAGCCACCGTCAACTTCTACCAAGTGCGGAAGACGTCAAGAAACGAATATAAGGCTAGTAACTTGTACGTTCCAATTTATTTATTCAGATTTAAATGTGAGGATCCTACGCTAAGCTCTAAACAGCTATCATAACCCACCAGTGAAGAAAGGGTAAACATACAGCGAGGAATCGAGCGTCAACTTCTACCAAGTGCTGAGGACTTCAAGAAACGAATACAACTAGTAATCACGTTCCAATGTATGTATTCAGATTTAAATGTGAGGATCCTACGCTAAGCTCTAAACAACCATTGTTAACCACCAGTGAAGAAAGGGTAAACATGCAGCGTGGAAACCACCGTCAATTTCTACCAAAGGCTTGAAGAAACGAATACAAGGCCAGTAACGGCCACGTTCCAATTTATATATTCAGCTTTAAATATGGACATCCTACGCTAAGCTCTAAACAGCCATCGTTAACCGCCAATACAGAAGGGGTATTTTTATATAGATATGAATTTCCTAGGTTAAGCTATAGGCGCCCATCGTAGAATTTCATTAAATAAGTTGTAAACATCTAGTCAGATGTCAACTTCGTCCAAATACAGAAGACTTAAAAACACACGAGGATCGTATGCCTACATTCTAATTTACGTATTAGGATTTAAATATGAACATGATACGACAAACTCTAAACCGCTGTCGTTACCCACCATTAAAAAAGTCAGGATACCTACTCTAATTTTTACCAAGTGTGGAAGACTGCAAAAAACGGATATGAGAAATGTAAGGCTCCCGTTCCAATTTATGTATTCCGGCTTAAATGTCGACATCCTACGCTAAGCTCTAAACAGCTATCATACTCCACCAGTGAAGAAAGGGTAAACATTCAGCAAGGAATCCAGCGTCTACTTCGAGCAAGTGCGGAAGACTTCAAGAAACGAATACAAGGCTAGTAACGTGCACGTTCCAACTTATGTATTCAGCTTTAAATGTGGAAATCCTACGCTAAGCTGTAAACGGCCATCGTTAAGGATAAGTATAGAAGGGGTAAACATTCAGCAAGGATCCCACCGCCAACGTGTACCAAGTGCGGAAGACTTCAAGAAAAGTATAAGCGGAACGTAAAGCAGTACGTTCTGGATTATGTATTTTTGTATAGATATGAACTTCCTAGGTTAAGCTGTAGACGCCCATCGTAGAGTTTCATTAAATACGTTGTAAACATCTAGCCAGGATGCAGATTTCAACTTCGCCCAAATGCGGAAGACTTCAAAAAACAAGAGGATGGCAATGCCCACATTCTAATTTATGTATTCAGATTTAAATATGAACATGCTAGGACAAACTTTAAACCGCTATCGGCACCATCCATTAAAGAAGTTGTAAATATTTAACCAGGATCCATACGCCAATTTTTATCAAGTGTGGAAGACTTCAAGAAACGGTTATGACTGTTATGAGGAATGTAAGGCTCGCGTTCTAATTTATGGATTCATATCTAAATATGGACATCCTAAATTAAGTTATAGCCTCCCATCGTTAAATTCCATGGAATATGTTGTAAACATCCAGCCAGGATGCGGATGACAACTCCTTTCAAGCGTCGAAGACTTCAACGAACGGAGGATCATTACGGTTACGTTCTAGTTTACGTATTCAAATTTAAATACGGACATCCTAGGACAAGCTGCAAACCGCCATCGTTAACTGTCATTTAAAAAGTTACGGACATGCACTTAGAATCCAGACGGCACCTTTTACCAATTTTCAACATACTTATAAGAACAGGAACCGTTCCACTCATATTTGTATTCGGAAATAAATATTTCCGTTCTTCACAAAAAACCATTCTACAACTCGGTTTGATTTGATAGCTACCAAATGAGAGTAATTTAGGTTATAATATTTTGAATTAGGTTAATGCGCTTGTTTTGTTTTCAATGGCCAAGCCTTAGCAAACATTGTTGTTCATTCTTTTAATAGACATAATTTTTTGGACCTGTAGCACACGTAATACTGAAGTTTGGTGAACAGCGAAAAACAAATGGTATCATTAAACAACACATTTGTGAACCTTTAGAAAAGAAACAACTTAGCCAGCTTCGAATCCTTTCAAGAAGTAATTCTGTGGATCCCAGACGTGTCGCAAACAAATTCCTATTAAATTCGCAGAAAAACACCCTCTTTACGAAAATTCGGTCCTATTTCCATTGTAATCCAACATGAGGAAAGCAGTTGTACTATTCCCGTCTATTGGCAACACCCACGTTGTATCCTACACGCACTCCACCCACCATTCACAAAATCGATTTCACACCAAGCTGAATTACAAATGAACATCCGAAAGCGACTCGAATGAAATATGAGCGGAGTATAACAGGCAATAAACGGTGCCACTTATTAAAATACTATGTAGTGCATGAAAGGAAACAAGCTGGTGCAGTTATGAATGTAAGTACAGATGCGAAACTGAAGATAACCGGGGATATATCTGAAAATGACAACATAATAACCACGCCAGCAGTAATTAAATTGCAAATTAAATACATGCCGGTTGAGTAAAATTAATCTCATTCGTTTCGATCGTGCAATTGCAAGGCTGCCTAGGAACATGTGTAGTAATTCAAAAGTTATGTAAGAAGGAAAATTGATTTATTTATGGAAATTGAAAAGCTTTCGAGGAACTGCAGGAAAGGAATTAAGTTTTGTACACAGAACGAAGCATTGTAAAATGAAGATCAAGGATGACGTTCCTTATAAAAATAAATATTATTATTTATTATCATTCTATGGCATGTGCCATGATAAGAACAACTTTCCTACGTGATAACTAAATCTTGGCATCATAAAATTGTTTGCTCATATCTAATTAATATAGTACTCCAAAATTACACCATTGACACACATTTATTTGTGTGTCCTATTCTATACCAAGAGAACAATTCTATACTAAATACAGTCTCTTTAGAATATTTTTCCGTTATCCTAAATAGTTTTTCGAGCTTTATCCGACCCTTCAATCAATGAAGTTATCATTAACGAAAACAGAAGAGTTGCAAAACATCAAATACCCCTTGGAGTTGATTCACCAGCATTACCACGCAATTACAAAAATCTTATGCTGCAACCCACCAGACGCAATTGTTCAATTCGGTTGGCTTCAAAGCCAGAAACCTTCTCTGAACTTTCTGATTCGTTCGGATTCGACGTTACACTATCAGTCCCCCATGCTTCTATTTCGGCGTTGAAGAGAAGCACGTAGTAGAGAAAAGGCCAGTGCCCAGCAGGTACATGAAAGTCTACTGACAAAAGTTTATTCAATTGTGAATACAATCGTATTTTTATTTTGAAGTATAATGAGGTCGTATCGAATGAGATAGTCTTCCTTTTCGTGTACCGCATTTACTTAACGACTGTTGGCTATCATGATTTACTCTAGTTAGCCATAAACCTGGTCAGCAAGATCGCCAGATCTTACAATCTTAGATATTTTTGTATGATGCTTTATTCAATGCATAAAGCACAATACAGAATCTAATACAAAGGAAGTAATAAAAACAACATTACAATGCCAGCTCAGCAAATAGCCACTGCGACTGCAAATGTGCATAAAAAATAATAAAAGTACTTTACATAGTTAGATTAGCTAGCATTAGCTAACCTTTTTTGTTTTGTGGTATATTATATGTTTCCTAATAGTGTTTTTGTATTGTGCCCACTGTTTCCGGGCGAACTGAACTAAATAATGATGTTGCTTTTGTGGCTTTATTTTTAAAGCACACTTAAATATATATAATATACTGTTATACTCAGAATTTAGAAAGTTATTAATGCAAAAAAACACAATATACATAGAAAAATCATGTGTGTCCGTTGCACCTTTGTTTTTGTAGTGACAGCCTTCTTGACCGGGGAGTTGAATAGAGCGCGAAATATTATTTAAGATAACGGATAATTATTTTTGAAATATACGAGGCTGTTTCAAATGAAATCCGGATTGCGTCTTTAACTAAGTTAAATACATTCCCTATCACCAATAATGAAAAGAATGACTTAGTTCACACATTTATGGAGGCCATGAATTGATTATTAAGTGTCTGGAAACAAAAGACAAATTTAATTTCTCAGTTGACAGGTATGGCGGCACTTCAAAGTTGCACCAGCGAAGAAATGCGTTCTGTGATAAGATTTTTAACTGCAGAAGGAGTGAATACTTCTGAAATTCAT
Source organism: Limonius californicus (assembly GCA_014611495.1). Classification (NCBI taxonomy): domain Eukaryota; kingdom Metazoa; phylum Arthropoda; class Insecta; order Coleoptera; family Elateridae; genus Limonius; species Limonius californicus. The sequence goes on along the minus strand of JABXWE010009429.1, from coordinate 29,315 downwards.
TCAAGAATGCGTAAGGTGTGCGGAAGTAGCTGTTTAGCTCGTTCAACTGTGTTTGAATGGGCCAAAAAGCGGCACCAAAACTGTGAAAGATGCACCACGACCAGAACAAGCAAACCGTGTAATCACTGAAAAGAACATTAGAACTGTGCAAGAGCTCATTTTACGAAACAGACGCATAAAATTAAAAGAAATTGCTTCAAAAATTAATGTAGGTATCGGTTCTACGCATAATATTGTTTTTGAGCAGTTGAAATACCGAAAAGTTTGTGCAAGATGGGTCCCTGGGCAATTAACGCCTGAACTTAAACAAAGAAGGATTGAGTACTGTTCTTCTGTTACGCTATGAAAAAGAGGGAGCTGTCTTATTAAATCATATAGTGACTGGTGATGAACCTCGGATTCACTATTTTCAGCCAGAATGTAAGCAATCATCAAAAGAATGGCGTCACTCAGCATCACCAAAACCCAAAAAATTGAAAGCTGCTCCGATGGGCTGGAAAGGTAATGTTGACTGTGTTTTGGGATAAGAAGGGAGTACTGTAGAAGATTACATGATGAAAGGTACCACAGTCAATAGTGCTTCATACTGCAACCTATTAAAAGATAAACTGAAGCCAGCTATAAGAACAAAAAGACGCGGATTTCTGTCAAAAGGTGGTTTGCTCCCACACGACAATGCTCGGCCGCGTTGCTCGATGGAAACCAAGGCAGTAATAGAAAAACCTAGATTTAAAGTTATTGAACATCCTCCGTATTCTCCCGATATAGCACCAAGCGATTACCGTATGCTTGAAGCACTTAAAAGAGATTTAGGTGGGCTGCATTTTCCGGATGATGAGAGCGTGAAAAATGCGGTGCATGAGTGGTTTCGCACAAATCCAAAAGTATTCTTCTCCGATGGAATAGAGACTTTGGTTGTCTGACGGAAAAGGTGTACTGAGAGGCAGGGGGACTATATAGAAAAATGTTAACAGTTTTTTATCAATACAGTTATTAAATAAACAAGTATAATCACAATCCGGATTTCATTTGAAACAGCCTCGTAGAAAGAAAAATCAACTACCCTTTATACAAGACTAAATTTCCAAGTGCGCTTCTCTGGGAACAGTACAAATTTGACCAATCATTTCGGCTAAACTTTCCCATACTTCTTTAGACTTCTTCAAATTCACGTCACGCGTTTAAAACTTCATGAAATGAATGTGTGTATACAGGGTGTCCTTTAAATGCCTTAAAAGCTTCAGGTAGAATTTTTCCTTTATGAATGCTTAATACAAATCTTCAAAAAAAAAGTAGGTATTTGGAGCTTAGTTTTCTTGTACGAGAGTGTTAAAGTTCATATCTTTAAAACAGAATTTCATGGAAACAATAACGAGAACTTTAATGTTGCACGTATCTGCCGATAAGTGACTGACTGCCACTTGATTATGTAAAGATTAATATTGAGTTGACGCTCTAGTTGCTCTTCTGGAAGTACTGTTAAAAATGATAAATTTCTTAAATACTACATTTGACAACAGTGCAAGGCCATGGTATTGTGATGAAAAGCAGAAAATTTGTTTTTCGACATTTGTCAAAATGCTTCATGTAATGTCGGCCTACTAATTAAATTCTCCATAAATGCAAAGACATCGTCAACGTTGCCAAGTATAATATTCTTTAAGTGTCTCGTGTGAGGAAACTAAGCACTATAGGAAGTTCGTGTTAGTGTTTTTGAGGACTGTATTTCTTACAGAAGAGTGCTACCTGAAGCTTTTAAGGTATTTAAAGGACACCCTGTATAATGGTAGAGACCCCGAAAACCATACATGTATTGTGGAAGCAAGCCAAGATTATGCGACGAGAAGGGTAAACGACGAATTTCAACCTTCAAATTTAAAAGTCGCTATTGTTCACGAAAAACTAGCGTTAGTTACCATTTTTATCACCTCATCCTATTGTTAACACCTATCCGTTATAAGTTTATATAGAACTATTGGCTAAACGTAAATTTTCAACAATTCATAGACTGTATTATGTATATTCATTTTATAATAATTTTATAATATTTTATTTACGAATTGTTTATAATACTCATGAGCTATTAAATTCTTTAAGCTCATGATATCTTCTTCGCGGATTTTTAAACAAATACGTCTTAAATCCGCAACCAAAACTTTACTCAAATTTTAAAATTTCCTGAAATGGTCTGGTTTTTAGATATTCAATCGCAATTATCCAGCGATAAAGTAGTTCCATTGTTCCGAACGCGGAACTTCTATAAGTGGAACTATACATTGCTAAAAATGATTTATTTTTAGTTTTAAGTCTCATAGTTTTTTTTATGTTATATCGGCAATATTAGATGGAATAAAATTATATATTAAATACGCATCCCAGCTCTCGCTCTGGGTGCAATAATAAAAAAGTAGACGTTTGATTGTGACACTGATTTGAGAGCTCGTTGCGAGGTTCTTGGTTTCAAATTGGGGTCTCCAATTTCTGCGACACTGTAAGCTTTAACAATCATGTAGATCATGATTGAAGAGGCTGGGCACACAAACTTATTATATTAAAGATAACCCAGGATTACAATTATATTAAGAGAAAATTAAATGAAATTTTCTAATAACATTACATTTATTTATGTTTATTTGTCCTACCACACTATATTAGATCTATAGCCCCGATATTAACCATATAACAAAGAATGTCCTAAAAGCTTTATTATTTTCTCAATTGTTATAATTAGCTACCCCCTCCCCCATCTTTTACTGACTTTTCCATAAATATTTTCTGTGCATGGTTGCAGAGAAATCTTAAAACTACACACAAATTTTCCAAATGTAACCATAAAATCCTTTTAACAACAATTTCGCAATTTATCGTGTTCGATAAGAAATCTAGATTTGATATGGAAAATTAACGATTAAAAGTAAACGCCTAATATTTCTGGTAAAACCCCAAAAATTACAAAACAAGACAATTAAAATCTCATAATACATCCATTCAATGGAACCACAGAAATCCAAAGATATTCATCAAACTGTAATAATCGGAGCACAACGAAGACGCAGTTCGATGGGCACGTAACTAGAATCTTGCCTAAACATTCTAGCATTGATTTTTTGTTATTGGCACGCAGCCATTTCAAATTATTTTAGAAATGTTTGATTTAATTTTAATGGATTCCCAAAACCAAGGTCAATTCTAGCCAAACAAAAGTGCCCGGGTTTTCCACTTTAGGCTACTTTCACTAGACTTCCGCTAGAAAACAAAGCAAAAACCGTACACTATTCTAACTTAAAAAGACCTAAAACAAGCAGAACTTCCGTCCTTCGAATTCCTTTCAAATTACTTTCACGCCAAGGTGCCGTAAATTCACCCTCCCCTAATTGCTATGCGTTTTAAAGTTCATTAATGAAGACACGTCAAGTATGCCCAGCTATTTGTCCAACGAAAAATACACAGAACACGATATGTAATCAAATTAGGGCCAAAACAACAAAAGGAAAACGAAAAACAAATTAACTACTGGGGTCATTTCAACAGAGAAGATAATGCTAAGGTTATTTTCGATAAGAGACAACAAAATCGTGCGCTGTGTGGTAATATTCCAAATTAGCTCGTTAGATAAATCCAAAATACTATTTGGCTACAACAATTTAATCTACTGAATTGATAAAAGTAAACTAGTGACAAGTTATCGGGATCAAATGTTGAAATGATCGAGGTACCACTGACCAAGCTAATAAAGCGCGGTGGATCCAAAAATACCTTTAAAAACGTATCCTACACAATGGTCAGTATCAACAAAAATAAAACTACAACGCATTAACCTCTTACAAGGTGTATTTTTAAGAGGACCACTATCAACAGGTAAATGTGCAACGATCGTAAACATCCGAATTAGTGTTCAATTAACAGGAAAAAAAGAACAATATTATAATAAAATTTTCCTTGAAACGACCTATTGTAATTGTTAATTCAAAACACATTTTATGCGTTACGAAACGTTTGGTTTTATTTTAGTTTTTTTATAAAACTAATTTTAATTGGACACGATTCGTAAAATTTATTTTGAAACGACTGTGCAATCGACTGATTTCAAGGAAAATGCATAACTGCAACAAAATCAATTTGCTTTAAAAAATCAGTTTGGTTAATTTCCTTCGAATGTTTTAATTATACGCCTTGTTAAGAACGCTCAGTACTGTGTAAAATTTGTAAAACTGAATTCTTCGTCAGAATGCTTAAAAATGTATCTCGTAATTTATGAGCTTATTAGTTAGCCACCTCGTTCTCCGGACTGTAGTTCTATATAAATATATGATCAAAATTCTTAGATAAGATTAAAACAAATCAAACAATTAAGAATAGGCAGAGGAGATAAACAGAATAAAATTTCCCAGAGAACGCCTAAGGATAAATTAGATTCCTAAAATAATGTATATGGTTGTTTTTAAGACACTCTTCTCTTTAATCTAAGCAGGTATACTCAAAATGTTTTGAAACAACTTTAAATTACACGAGAGGTCCACAATTTATCGCCTTAAGATTATCAGGTAACAGTAAGATTACTATCCATTCTTTACAATGAGAGCCAGAGAATACAGAGAAATGTTTAAACGTATACAACTTAAACATTTACATATTATTCTTACGTTGAGAAGGATTTACTTGTAAAACCCTACAATATTCAGATGTCATTTCCTTCTCGACTGTACCAAATTATTATCAATATTCTCCAAATAATGTCATGTCTATCGTGTCCGTAATTACGATGTATTTGGCATGGAATATCCAGCCACGAAACATTCGAGAATACCATTGAATTTACAAATAATAAGCACAAACAGAACAAAAATAAACACTCGACTCGATTAAACTCGACCTCATTTTCAGTATTCCTTGAACACTGCATTTCTGTAAGCTATTTTCAGTTTCTGAAAACGCAGGATCGTCCGCGTTGTCAAAATAAAGAGGAAATACGGAATTATCGATGATACTTGCTGATGGCGTTCGGCATAACCAATTTAAGACGATTTAATAAACATCAGGATTATACGAAATACGCCTCAAAATAGATCAAGAGGAGCTTTTCGTCCCAAAATAAACCGTTCGAAAGCCTTAAAGGCCATTAAAGCGATGATCCACTTTCAGTGCGCGAAGATGCAGAAATACATTCTCCCGGAATTTATTGCAATATCAAAAGCAGCAACGGACTGCAATTGCACCAATTAAAAGCCAATTTACAAGACGTGGAGCCCGAGGGCTCGTCTGTCGCGTTCCGGTAGAAACAACCGCGCTAGTCGCGCGAATTCCGGTAGAAGTTGTGTTATTCAAATTGTGCAACTGCCCTTTAAAAGGACTACATAAAAACCCAGTTATAAAGTGGGTGAAAACTCGGCCTATAATCACTAGAGGTCAACATGTTAATTGTAAATGCACAACTAAATAGTTGAATAACCCTAGCCAGAGAGCGGCTTAGCAACCAGGTTCAACATTCTTCTGTGTAGTAGAGAGGCAAAATCAACCTTTCTCGTGAGTTTTAACACTAAATTAAAACGCGACACGCTCGAGGAGTTAAATAATGTGAATCTAAAAACACCGCGAGTCCTCCTAATTTAACGCAGCGCTTTGAAGGCTCGAAAATAGCTCGGAAAATTAAAAATCACTAGGCATCATAGCGTGCCGGTGCCAAAAACAAAAACATTTCAGAAAAACAATGGAGACGCAAACGATGACTTGATGAAGGAGAAAAATTAGGTTAGAAAGCAGAAACGCGCTCAGCTGCATCGCTATAAACAGTACAGATTTTTTTAATTTTTAACGCAAAAAGCCCATAAATAGGAAAGGCAAGCTCGTTAATTAAACCCATATGGCGTAAATGTGGCAAAACGAGGGCATTAATTAGCGCAAGTGTGGAAAACCCGCTATTTATTGCAAGTTTGAATGAAATACATACCATGTTGAATGCGTAAAAATCCGAGAAAAAAACAAAAAATTCACTAATATTCACTTAGAAACAACTGTTCGAGTTGAAAGTCGCCCGAAATAACGTAAAGCGGACCGTTAGTGAGCGTATTTCCCCGGAAAACTACTGCAATATTGAAGGGTGCAACAGCATGTGAATGTAACCGGCTTGTTTCCCGTACAACAATACCACGTGGCTGCCTTGCACGCTGGCAAACCACTATCGAGCAACTTTATCGCGCAGGTCCGACTTGGTACAATGCTTAAATGCTTAAACGTGGCATCGCCAATGCCAAATAGAAGATAACGCATACGACTGCTAACGGGCGAGATAAGGACAACGAGTACGTGTGAGTGAAGACAGCGGATGAGCAACCAAGACGAGCGAGCAGGAATTTTTATTGAAAGATTACCTGTGCGCACAGTACCCACACACCAAGAGGCAAACAGTAAAATGAAGAAGGAAATGCTTAGAGGCGTTTGAACTTGGGTGGTGTACAACTGAACGAAATCTAAATAACGGGGTTGTATCAATTGTAATGAAACATTTCCAGAGAACTTCCCCAATTACAGGTGAAACTCTGGTAAAAACCATCATGCTGAAGGTCAGAAAGAAGAGTGGTTTACAATTTCATACTAAACGTAATTATTTAGCGAGGAAAATCCGAAGATTTCAAACATGAGAAGTAAAATTACTGTGATGATGTGTTAAATTTTTCAGGGAGACAGCTAAATTTTTTATTAGCTTATCTACAGAGTGTTAGAAAGTTGATTTAAAAAACACACAAAACAATGTTAACTCTGATAAAGTGTCTTCTTACAACCAATTCTAAACTAGCCCCATATAAACACAAATTTAAAAGGTTTTCGTAAGATATTTCCATTATACTGAGTGTTGACAAAAATATGACCAACCTTCCGTTTTTCCTGTAACGTAAGAAAATGGAAGTTGGTTTTCGTAAAATTTGCATACACTTTGATTATTGTGATATTAATTAGGTATCACTTCCAGTTTCTATTTACGGTGGTACTTTTTTGTTAACTTCGAAATTCGAACCGTATCGACGTACATGAAGATTTAATGTTGGTAATGATAACGCTTAACTGCAAAAACACACTTTTATACGAAAACAAAAAATATAAAGCATTAATTTTGTAGTTATCACAAAAATAAAGCAATTGATTTCACCACCGTACGCAAAAGTTTCATATGTGGATAAACATACACATTTAAAATAAGAATGTTACATGTTCACTATCTGCGAAACCAACAGTGGTACAAAATTGCTAGTATCTATATCATCAGGTAATCAAATATATTACATAAATGATCCAATCCAAACCAAATTGTATTTGTATATCGTAATCCACGGGAAAAAATGATGTTGGTCCTATTCTCGTTGACACCTGGCGTACTTGTAAATCTCCCCGATAAGTATCGAAACATTAAATAATCGTGCACCGCAGACAAGCAGTTATACTAAGACACGAGTGTAAATGTGTATGTGTTTCTTACAATACTACACGGAGGCTTAAATCTTCCGCAACTCTTCGGAGAAACTTTGCAAATCAAGGGGGAGACCAAATACTTAAGTGTGATTCTAGACACCCAGTTGACCTGGAACCAACATTTCCAAAGAACTAGCAAGGCAAAAACAACCTTTATGGTAGGGCAAGAAGACCCTTTGGAAATAAATGGGGATTCAAACCAAAAATGGTCCATTGGCCTTACACAACGGTAATAACACCGACAATAACCTATGGTTTACTAGTATGGTGGACCAAAGGAAATCAAAGACAAACAATAAACCAACTTCTTAGTGTTCAAAGACTGGTTTGTCTCTGTATAACTGGAGCATTCAAAAGCACTCCAACAGCAGCACTAGAAGCTCTCCTGCAACTTCCTCCTCTAGATATAATAATCAAAGGCGAGGCACGCATGGGAGCATATCGCGTACACTGTAGGGGTAATTGGCGAAGCACCCAATGCACATGGGGACACTCCAAAATAACAAATGTAGTGTCTGGCGCAAAATTAAAAATGGGAACGGACTACATGTTAATAAAATACTCTTTTCACAGACCCTTCGAAGAACGGATAAACCGTGAAGAATGGGATAAGGGGGAACTACCAGACTTGCATAAAAACTTAGTATGGTATCCAGACGGTTTACGCACGAGCAACGGAACCGGAGCTGGTGTATATGACAGCAAACCGAGATATAGTACCTCCATATCTCTGGACCAAACTGCCACAATATTCCAAGCTCAAAGCAATGCAATTTTAGCAGCAATAAAAGGGAACATAAGAAGGGGCTATACAAACAAAACCATCCTTATTATCTCAGAGAGTCAGGCAGCTTTGAGAGAACTGAATTCAAACCAGATTAAATCAAAACTTGTCTGGAACTGCATTCGTAGTCGCCTAACACTGGCAAACTCGAACTTGTGTGGGTGCAGGCCACAGAGGTATAGAAGGAAATTAAAACGCAGATAAACTAGCAAAACTAAGATCTAAAATACCGTACACAGGAACCTGTTGTCGGACAGTGAAAGAAAAAGTTAAAGAATGGATCGTAACCAAACATTCGGAACACTGAAGACTCTCACCTCAACAGAGACAATGCAAAACTATGATGAGCAACCACCCCCACAAGCTTACCAAAACAGTGCTACAACTCAGTAGGACTCAAATTGGAGTAGTGACGGAACTCTTAATAGGACACTAGCACTTCAGACAACAACTCCACAACATAGAGCTATTTAATGAAGACCCTATACGCAGGCGAGGAAAATGAAACCTCCCACATAATATTGCAATGCGACGCCTTAGCTCGTAGAAGATATCAAATCTTTGAGGGCACTAATCCCAACGAGAGATACAACCGCAAGCCTGTCTGGTCAAGAAATTCCTAGACCTGATAAAGGGGATGCACAATAGGTCCAAGAGGTCGCAGTGTCAAAGGGCAAAAACAACCCTTCCCGTACAAACAATCTACAATCTACACTATTGAAATGAACTAATTTTTGGACTTATCGATATACCATTTTTTTAAAAACTCTCTAAAGCTTCCCCCAAATTTGAAAAAATGCTGCAGAGAAGACGAATTTAAATGGCTAACATGTTAATTATGCTTATTATTTTATCTATACAAGGTGATTAGAAATGGCAAGGACAAACATTACTTGTAAGTTTCCTACTAAAACCGCGGGTACTAATTTTATACATATACATGCAGATACTACAGTGAATAGGCCCTAATTTTCCTACGGTAACTTTTTGAGATTGCTAGGTTTCGAATGATATACAACTTATTTATCAGATTTATAACAGTATTGGATGTAGATTTCAATTCGCTTGAAAAAAGTATAATCGGATTTCTTTCCAAATGAAATGGCGAGTTGCAATGAAAATTTAAATACTTCATATTACGTGAGTTTTTTCAAGACATTAAAATGATTTAAAATACCTTGCTAACTTAGGTTTAAACTACAGCTAAACTCAAAAAGGCCAATTTCCTTTTTCACTAATAACTCTTGCATTATTGAGATTTTTGAAGTATCTGTAACTCTTGTAAAGGAATTATTTGATTAGTATATCATACGTATCAGAAGGTATTTACAATGTTTCGATTTTTGAAATTCATCGTCAAGTTTATGTTTTTTAGATTCACATTTAATGCTTGTCAGCAACAAAAACGTTAATTAAATTGTAAATAAATCTAACACATTACATCAAATGGCGTAGATGATGGATGCATAACTCTGAAAAATAGGAATATCTCGTAAAAATTTGATACTATTATGGTATTCCAGCTATAAAATTTCTTTAAGCAAATTCTAATTAATTACATGAAGTATTATATTGTGTGCTTTTAATTAGCGAAGCTTTACTTTTCGTATAATTCTCACGTTACCAAATGCATACCAGGTCACGAAAACATTTTACAGTCATATTTTACCACCTTTGAGTGCTTTGTCTCTTACGAAAGGTAGCAAACTTCTCTTATATGCCTGTGTTACGCATTTTAAAGTATCACAGGCATGGAGGACCTACAGTTTAACGTGGGTTCCCGTTCCCAAACATGGGAAGTGAAAAGCCCTCTACACCAGAGAAGACTTACTAGGCAGAATATCTTACTACCTTACCATTGCCTTGCAAGTGAACACGGCTAAGGATTGCACCCCTAACCTTCAGCGTAATACGCTGATCTCCAGCCCACGACCGCCTTTTATCAAATTATAATTAATAATATTTATAAAATGTGTGTCTTATTTATCGTATTCTCCATACAAAATACAAAATGGTTGGTTACCGTTAATATAATCGGTTTTTCAGTTATTCATTTTGTACGATGAAGTTGCCAAAGAAGTGGATTTCGAACAGTTTGAATAAACCTGGTTTCACTTGGAACCTTATAATGGATTCTCCTATACATCAAAAGTCATCTCATCAGATTCGCTTTTCAATATATTTATCATTTCTGCAAATATTCTCAATTTCTAATTTTATTAGAGAAAAAACGTCTCATAGGAGGGGATGTTAAATATTATGTTTTAAAACCCAGGTCTACACGTAGTAATCTATGACGAAAACGCGGGGACAAGCCAGTTCTACAAAATGAAACACAGTATTATATTATTGTGTTCAATCATAAACTTAAAAAACAATTAGTTCTCTTATCGTTGAATTCGACAAAAAGCATTAATATTTAATTATCATCTATCAGTTTACGAAAAAAACGCTACCATAAAACGCGTCCAACATTCGTTTCCATTTCCGGAATTGTTTTCAAAAACTTTACAGTTATTTATATTCTGAAAAATGTTTGCGTAACCCAATTTAAATTCTCGAGCCTGAAGATTACAACAATCAAACTAGGTACTGGTTTAAGCGTAGACAATAGAAAGTTCGAATATTCAAAAAACGTAGCAGTCAAAATTGTTGCCTTGAAGCTCGGTAAAATAAAACTTGGATTTTAATTAAGACGCCTTATAGGCATTATTGTTTACCATGTATGTAGGATATCTTATACAAACTAATTCTACATAAATACTATATCATATCAGAATTTAGTGAAGGTTATTCTTTTAAAGATGTATAACAAAAACACAAATTTTATGGGAACTTCAGTTAATCCATCGGACAATTTTGCCAGGCTATTGTTACTGGCTTATCACCACGTATGCTCTGTGTAAAAAGTTGTTGTTTTCCAAAAATTCCACACAACATTTGCTCTGAAAAGCATTACAAACATTCTATAAACATTGTTTTTTACGAATCCCATAAATCCAAATATTCTACACCATAGCAGTTAAACTTCTGAAAACCATAAAGTAAATCGTAAAGTGCAACAATAAAAATGCGTTCATTAGTTTCAAGGAACACGCAACATATAAAACTTTATAACCACATATTTCCTATACAATAGAAAACTAACAATCAACGCTTGTATAACTCCAATTGTATTTTTTTATTACGAAGTACTCAAAATTTTGGAAATTACGCGAGTTTCAGCTCTTTTGCACGTTACACATTGAATCAAAATTTTGTAACATTTATCATTTTTTTCTTTCTATTTTATGCCATGGCTAAGGCTAATAAAATATTAGACTGTACAAAAAAGTTATGGAAATCCCCCATTTCGCCAGCAGGTGCTTGAATGTTACTCTGGTGGGCTCATTACGATAGAACCAAAAAAGGATAACGATATTCTATAATTACTGACTTGTCTTGGACTAATTTTTTCCGTAGAATGACCTAGACCGAAGAAAACAACTATTAAGATATAAGCAAGATAATTGTGGTCATAATGATTAGGCGAAGTGGAAATAATTATTATCTATCAGTACAATACATTGATCTACATTCAGAAAGATGCTGGTCGTATCTTTTCCTTCGATACACAACAGATGTGTGACTTAACAATACTATTTTTCAAAGCGTATAAAGCACTGTTATAATGTTATTCCTTATAAAAATGATGGTGAACGTACGAGCTGGTAAAACCGCACGCTGCATAACATCACAGATATAATATCAACAGGATAAATTTCTAGAAATGAACAATATATGTAACATAATGTTGAAAGGTTGGCTGGAAAAGCCACCATTCGTAAAAGAAATATGTACAGGAGAATATCCGTTAAACCTCAATGATTAGTCCGCATCCTGTAACGTAGTTGATAAGCATTCGCAACAGTAAATATGGGACGTTTCAAAAATTGTAGGATTACTAGTAAAGATCTTAAAATATATTTTGGTATTCGATTACAAAGATATACGGGTTTAACGGAGATCTGGCATCATAGCATAAAGGCAAACGTTATTATACTTCCATTTCAGCGCTTCTTAAAGGGTGTTCCGCGGAACCTTAGGGTTCCACAAGAGCTTGGCAGGGGTTCCGCGCAAATAATTATTTACTAAACTATAAAGTATAATATATGAAAAAGCTTAAAGGTTGGTCCTATTTTTGATATAAGATTATGTATTTTACGATGGGTTTCCCCACTACGTACTTAAGTAAAAGGGAAAACGCTTAAGAACTGCTGCTCTATGGTAATAGGATGAATGCCATTGCTCCTTTATCGAAAAAGGTTAAATGTTACCATTACCGCAGATACAATACAATTACTGTTGGAGTTAACAACAATAAGATCGTTATTTCTAATAGACGTTGCATACATACCAAGAGTCCACCTAGTGCATATTTCCTCAACACCTTCTGTACTGTCAATATTACAATTTACTTTCGGCTTAGACCGCGTCGTCATTTGGGACTGCACCCAGCATTATCAGGTAAGGACCGACCTGTAGCTTGTCTGCCTTTACAAGCATTTGCTCTAGAAGTTTGAGCAATATTTGTTCGTAGGCCTCGCCTGCCTAAACAGGGCCGTGTGCTTAGATTATTTAAACTTTGGGACGGACAAGGATTTGATCTTAATGTATTTTGTTTGCCAGGGCAATAATACTTAATCGGCTTATGCCTGTTAGCTGTTTGTGAACCTATACAAACTAAGAACAAATATTGCTCAAACTTCTAAAGCAAATGCTTGTAAAGGTCTGTCCGTCCTTACCTGATAATGCTGGGTGTAGTTCCCAAATGACAACGCGGTTTACGCCGTAAGTAGATTGTAATATCGACAGTGGGAGAAACCACGAAAGCCTCAAAAAATACCTTGTGTGTTAATAAATATCTAGGGGAAAATTTAGATACAAAATTTGTCTGCAATACAGCAGTATATTAGGTAAAGTTATGTTAGCATATACAGGGTATTCGGCACGAGTTGGGTGCGATCTTTCTCTTTTATTTTAAACGAAATATCATCTATTTTTTACATTTTCAAATTCTTCAATAATGGAAGTTTACAATAATGTAAGGTTATGTGGATCCCAATTCCCAAGCCAAGGGTTTTTGCGTTAATCAATTGTTTAGATAAATATTTGAAGAAATTTGTGGCTTTGTTCACAAAAACGAACACGAGAATCAGTTTTTATTGGCAAAATGTATTGATCTTGGTAAAATAGTTATTAAATTTCTACCCAAATGCTACAAATATTTTTTATGGTCGTCTAAATAGCTATTGTTATAATAATTTACGAGCATTCTATGATTTTCTTTGCTGTACCATACAAGGTGTTAATTTGAAAACGTACAATGTGCTACATTTATGGAAGTAAAAGAGGTATTAAAACTTTCTATGAAAGAGAATCATCAAGACTCGTAAGATAACATTCCCAATTCAACCCCATAGGCTGTAGATATCCCAACAAAATGTTCAATGGCTTACAACTCTCTTGTAATACCGCATGAAAAGCTCTTACAAAATTGCTTTCCAATAATAACCAACATTTTTTTCCTGATTTGTTTCAGAAAAATTAAGAAATAAAATTCAAAAGGTTTAGAACTTAGAACCAACCATTTTAATATTATATTAAATGTTCAAAATTTTGATTATTCCCCAGGTAATACTAAAGTCTACACTCAAATTCTCTGCGAACAGTTTGGAAGGTTTGTTGCTCGGAACTCCTAAACTATTCGTTGTGGAAGTTCTGCAATGGACTGAGGCTGAGTTTTGTAAACAACGGATTTTAAGTGACCCCATAAAAAGAAGTTTGGACGGTCAAATCTGGAGATCTTTGGGGCCATTTAGTTTTCCGAAACAAATCAGGTAAAAAAATGTTTGCTGCTACTGAATAGCATTTTGTAAGAGCTTTTCAATAAGGGTGGGTGTTACCATTTGAAATGTTTTGTTGGGGTAATTCAAGAGGTTGAATGGATCATGATGATTCCCCCTCCATGTCGTAAAAACGTAGAAAATTTTCAATATCTCTTTTACTTCTACAGATATCACATTGTGCGTTTTGTAATTGACACCCTGTATAATACATTATATTTAAGGCTTCCCATATCCTGCACCAAATAAAAGTTAATTTGATAGTTTTCAAATTATGATACGGTATACAGAGTGTTCTATTTAAAATAAACCCGTGAATGTAGTGGTACAATATATGGGATATTAACAAAATATACATTGGGTAGACACCCTGAACTTTTCCTTAAATTTAAAATACCTATTTAGAAAACTGCCGAGCCAGTTAGAGACTACTTGAAGCATTAAGCTAAAGTAAATTGAAAAAATCTATCCAGGTTTGTCAAGCATTTCAAATGCCGATTTTTAAGAGGTGTGAAAGACTTTAAAAAACTTACAGGGCGATGGTAATTCTCTGGGGATACTAAGTGTCGGAAGTAAATATTTAGTGTTCATAGCATCTGAACTAGGTTTACATAACTATCAAATAACTGTAATAAATATTACAGCTTAAGTAAAGACAGAGGTTTTATTTTCCACAGCCAATCTTTATTCAAAGTTTCTTGATCATACTATGTAATAAAGCATTCAATACAAATCTCTTATCCTATGCTTTAATATTCTATCTACACCTTTGTATTTTAATTAATTGTTTTTTATTTTGTGGACTTCATGACACCTCTGGCAACCTGTTACGTCACCCAAAATGCCATGACACCTCGACTGACAAGTACTAGTTTATAATTAGCGTTGCACCGATAAGCAAATTAGCAGATTAGCTATTAATCGGCCTTACCTTATCGGCCAGTACCGATTAATTGGCGGTCGATTATTTATAATGCAATTATGTAACTTGGATTGTATGTCCTAAGAAATAATTTATGTTTCTTATATATTTTTACATATTGCATCCACTACGTTTTCCGAATTTCCCTGTCGTCCATGATTTTCTTGCTACAGTATACTACAATACCGAGGAATAACAGTCGCAACATAAGAATAACCGATTATAAGACCCGATTAATCGCCCGGATAGACGATACCGATTATTCGACAGAATGGCCGATATGACCATTACCGATTATCTGCCGATGAATCGATGCAACCCTACTTATAATACCACTAATCGAGCACTAATACAAATGAATAGGAATTCTAAGGATTTAATCACAATCAAAGTATTATTGAGTTTAGGAGTAATTTGCTCTATGATACTTGAAAGTTTCCCTTAATTTGAGAACTTCCAGTATTCATTAACTGTGATATTTACACGTGTACTCTTCACTCTTGAATTCTCCGAAAGTTAATTATAGATACCTAAATGGGGTACATTTGAGGTTACTTTAGCTGGATGTTCAAACCCATAATATCTTTGCGCACATCGAACGGAATTAATATTTAACCACGCCCGTTGGCGATCGGCTTTTTTGAGAGAAACTGGTTTACTTAGCTTACATTTAAGAGATTGGCATTCGCTAGTTGCCAAATAAAATGCATGGACCAGTTAACTTGCAGCAATAACATTTTGCGAACCCATGCGAAACTGGCCACAAAATGTCGAGATCGGTCGATGAACTTGACCACTTTTCCTGCTGATACTAATTTTAATGAGCCGATCTATCAAAACGGCATTTGCAACTTATCTAACACAAAACGGTTTAGGAGATTTGAACATGTTAACCTTCATTGAAAAAGAAGATTAAAAAGATTTATAAGCTTGCCAAGTTGAAGGGAAACCTGAAATGCAAAACCATTTTTATGCTCAAAAATATCTTGACATTGTAATTTAATTTTCGGAATTAGACATGGATGATTTCTATTCTTGTGTCTTTTATATTATACTAGGAATTCGTTTTGTAATTTGGAATCATTACTGGCGATTACACTACAAAATAATCAGACATTTGGCAAATCACCCAACACCTCGGCTAATAATGAAAGCCGCTGGAAATTTACGGGTAGTAATTGAGTTCGCTCAATTGCCACCACAATAAAAAAAATGGAATAAAAAAGCAAGTCGCTGAACGAGATTTAGAATAACTAGATAAAACCTGCAGATAAGTAACATAGCCCGCTATTTGACGGTTGATAAATGAAGGAAATTTCAATAGTTACTTCCCAGAGAAGCGAGGTGAATAGATTTTTACATGCATATTATCTATTAAGCTTAGTGTGAAATACCATTATACCACGTGCAAAATAAAATACATTTAATCGGACGAATCTAAATACACGTACTCATTTAAGTGGAAGTTGTAGGGATAACGGTGTTTGGGTGTCGTTATACACAAACGGCCCACGACATCGCACAGACTAGTATTTCGAAAAGAATCGTGTACGATACACGAACCAAGCCGCTATACATGACAAGCTATTTCCAACGCCCGTGTATCATAATGGTAATTAGTGGAATCCTTGCCAGGACAGTACAACTGGAAATTATCAACAGGTTTTCGCAACTAAACTTTCTAATATGAAATTTTATACGTTGCAAATTAAAGTAGTATTATATATCGTGCTACTGTGGGATGGTTTCGTGGGCCGATAGAAGCAGTTGTAACACACATTTTTAAATATAAATATCGAATTTAATTTTTAAAATGTACATCTCACTATTGCACACTTTCTGTTAAGAGAGCATGGAAAATCATGAAAAGAAAAAAGAAGCATAATAAGATCGGCAAGTGAAAGAATAAACTAAGGAACATAACAGAAAAAATGAAAGGAGCGAGAAATAATAATGTGCAGTATAAAAACTGGGAAGGGAGAACAGAGATATTACAGACAAGTACAGAGAAAGATCCTAAATACAAAAAAAATATAAAACATTGATTTGCAAAAGAGACAAACAGAAATTAGAAGAGAAACATTCCATAACATTCTGCAAGTGGCAAAATTATGACCACATGTCCACCACAACATGCACAAATTCTAAGCTCCTACAAGATTCCAGATGTCTACAATACAGATTTCACCAACAGGTACTGCAAATGACGTTGGAGGTAGATCAATTGGCAGAGCGCTTGCGTTCTAGGCATAACGTCGATTATGGCTTGGGTTCCATTTCGCAGAATTACCACACAGCATATTAAAATATTGTGACTACATCTTGGGGTCTTAAAGCCAAAAACGTTCTCTAGTTTGCGTTCGGATTCGAGGTTAATGTATAGATCCCCCGCGTTTCTGCCTTGGCGGAGAGGAGAAGCACGTGGCGTAGCAGACCCCAAGGCCCAGCAGTGAAAAGATAAATGGCTGTAAACGACGACGACGACGACGACGACGACGACGACGACGACGACGACGACGACGACTACAGATCACCTACATATTTTCCAATATACCAAATAAAATGGCCGAAATTCAGAATTCTCTAAATTTCTGCCCAATTCCTATATTTGTGGAGCAATGCTAATAATTTCTTCGCAATTTTCATAAACTACCCGCAATTCTTACACAATCCTCCCAATTTCTATGCAAACTCATTAAACACCTGTAATTCCCAAGCAATGCCCACGCTTGTAACTTCCATACACGGTCCGCAATTCTCTAAATACAATTAACCCTCAATTTAACAGACTAATAGGGAGAAAGGGGTGCCCGTTAACGCCGTTAAATGTAATTTAACCCTGGGAGCAGTATTTGGCTCTCTTTTATTAGTTTTAATGTAAACAAAGTTTTGTTTTAAAATTATTTTTAATTAATCTACTGTATTATTATTTGCCTGTTAAATCCGAAATCCGTTAAACCGAGCGCTAATGTACGTAACTAATCCTTATACGTCTACAAGACATCCCACACAGTATCTGCCTAACCCCACAAACTTTTCCAACATTTCCAAAACACTGTTTTCAATTCTCATGCACTGCCCACAATTCCCAAAACTTCTAATCAATTATCACCCACCGCAATACTCACAATTCCTGAGCAATTTTCATAAAATACTTGCAATTCCCAAATTCCTTTAATTTCCTTGGAATCTCCAGAAGGAGGGATCACAATATTTGGCAATTCATCCACTCTTACAATAGTCCCTAAGCAAAAGCCATAATTCACAAATAATTCTTCATAAAATGTTCGAAATCCTCACACTATCTTAAATGTTTAGACAATTCACATGCAATGCCTACAAACATATTTAGTCTCTGCCCTTAAAAATTTCTCAAAAAATATTTCCAAACAATTTGGGTAAACGCTCACGATTTCTATGCAAGTCTTACAATTCTCATAATGTACCTGCAATTTTGGTGCAATACAAACAATTCTCAAAATTCCTAAATAACTCCCTCAATTTCAATTCGGAATAATCGAAAATTCCATAACAATTTCCAAACTCTCAAAACGTTTGCTCATCATTTTCATAATATTCGTAAAATACCCAGAATTTCCTGAAATACCCAAAGACCTCATCACAATTATTGCTCTTAACACTTTCAAAACAATTTCCACTGGTGACAGTGCTCACAGTTCTAACAGTTTTACAATTTAATCACAAAAGGTTTCTTAATACTTCCCATACATTACACACAAAACAGATCTTTTAATATTTGGCAATTCAAACAAATATCTTGCAGTTCTCCAACAATTTTAAATATAAAATGCCCACTATTTTCGTTAATGTTCCTCCATTGCTATACAATGTCCTACCGGAAAAAAGAAAATACTTGACCAATCATCCAAATTTCCATAATTCCTAACAATTCTTGCAGATTTTCGGCAATTCATCACGGCGGTGTACTTCATGGAAACAACAATTACTGTAGGTTCTAAAGGAATATGTTGAACAGAGAAATTTCGCTAGTTTCCAATCAAATATTGCACGAGATATTAAATACGAATCAGTTCTGAAAATAAAAAAAAAACTAAAATATACACCTATTTCTGGCATTGTTGTAGAATTTCTATTTTTCTAACGGTTTCTACTCATATCTGTTGAACAAGCGTAACAAAAGTAAAACCTTGTTACTTACACTTGATGTCATAACTAATTTTGAAAGCAACATTCTTCACCGTTTGCATTTTATTTATTTGTGTTTCTTGCTAATCACTTGCTATATACAATTTTTACATGGTTGCACAAGTAGCCTGAAGCCGATCCTGTACTTCGCGGCACCGCAAGTGTTGTGAATAGCACAAAATCACGGAGTTAGTGAGTCGTTGAAAGATTTTGGCTACGGTTCGGGCTGTTAGGTAAATGAACTCCTTGTGGACTGCTTGGAACTGTTCCAGCCCCAAAAGATAAGCGGAATTTAAGAAGATGCGTTTCACTGCAACAAAAAGCTATCGGGCTTTGGCAGTGATACTTTAATAACAGGAAACACAGGAGAGTGAATCTGCAGAATGTAATTACATCGTACAAATATGAACAGTAAAAACCTAAACAACTTCATTTCTACAGTTAATGACTACCGAAAAAAGTGATTACATATTCAGAACCATGCCAAACGAAGAATCATCCAAGAATTGACCATTTCAATGCAGGACAAGTCCATACTCATCAGATTAGTAAACTGCATACACTATGGGCTTTCCTTTCAATATGTCATTATATACACTTTTAAATAGGCTATTCTTGAAATTATACCCTATTCATGAAATAACACAACTTGAAATTACAGTTTATAATTAAACTTTATAGTTGCAAATTTACATAATTAATCAGTTCAATACGAATCGAACTAAGACAATAAAAAAATCGCATCACGCAAAATAATGATCCACTTCCTTACCATTAAACAACTAATTAAAAGTAGCAACGTTGAATTTCCAATTTTGTAATTACTTAAGTACACGCGCGGCAAGGAAAGTGTAAATAATTATTCAAATATGCAGTCTGGTTCTTATATAGCACCATATACATGCATAATAGGCTCATCTGGGTGAAGACCTTGACAACGAAATCTGCCGTAATTACTTAAACACCAACCTTGAATTAGGTTGAACACATTTCAAAACAATGCACACCTCGAATGTGTTCACGTGAACGGCGCTGCATATGTATGAACCACAAATTAGGAATAATACGGGAATTGTTTTCCCTAATAAATTAGGTGGTACGAATATTTTTGAGATTAAATTCCAAACAACTATGGCAAAATTTAGAAATCAAAGAGCGTCTTATAAAATTAATCTAAAAAACTGTTTTATACAGAGTGGCTAAAAAATGAAGAACAATTGTGAATGATACATTTACATATTTACGAAGTTTGGCAGATAAGTGAAAGCAATAAGAGAAAACCACAGAAATCGACTTCGAACACAGCAATTAATATGGTTTGGACACGTGCAGCAGCTGAATGAAGAGAAGCTTCCGACATAGCGACATAGACGTAATCGAAGAGAAGGGATTAACAAGCAATCGAAGAGCATTGGAAGACGGTTTATGGAATGACCGAGAAGTGTAAAGAAAGGGAATTGCAAGACGCCGGAAGACGTTGTAAACCGACTATATAATATATTTATTTCCATATTTGTATTTTGTTTTAATAAATATATCATTATGTTTTTTACTGTTCTGCTTATAGCAGCTTTATTTCTGAATTTAAACGCATACATCCTGTAGTATATCAGGGTAAACAAAACGTTATCATGATCAAAATATATACATCTTGCAACTAATTTAAATACATAATATTCACAAATTTTTATCTAAAATGGAACACTCCGTATATTTTTAAATTAAATGTACGTTTTCTAAGTGTTTCTCATTATACTACATAAATGACGAGACAAGCATAAGAGCCAATGATATTTCAACAGCATGTTACGAGACTGTGTTGGTCGTTTTCCCCAATCTCTCAATTTTTTCCTTACCAATCTGAATGGCACACCTTATTTTAACATTTTAGAACTTAGGTCTCCCATAAATTACTACTTATACGAGAAGAAATAAACTTAAAAAATCTGCAATCATAATAAGTTTGGGGCAGAATCAAACTTGTATGTGAAACAATGTTCTACAGAAAACTGTATAAAAGTGTTGCATTTTAACATATATCAGAAAGTTAATCGGACTATCTGTGCTTATGCCATATTGCCGTTCATGAACGACATTGTCGTCAACAGCCTTTCACGTCCCACTGCTGGGCATCGGCCTCTTCCTTGCCACGTGTTTCTCCTCAATGCTAAGGAAGGTTTTTGAGGCAGAATCCTAGCCCGGGTTAGGGAATTGTGTATGGTGGGTTGCAGCACAAGGTTTGTATACGCTGCATTAGAAATAATCGGGAATCGACCCCAAGCCATAATCAACGTTTTGTCTAGAAAGGGAGTGCTTTGAAAACTCCCACCACAAACCAACGATAAACGACGTACGATTTATTAGTCTAAATTGTATAATAATATTGTTATAAGATGGGGACCGTTTTATTGAATGGGCAATATATATTTTTTTAATTTATTCATATAACATAACTCATTGTATGTATATCCTCCTACTAGGAGAATTTAATCCCTTTAGAGTAAATACTTGTTAAAAATCTGTTTCCAAATGTTGTTACTTAGAACTATCTAAAAATCCATTTAAGAATACAGAGCTTGTAATGAACTAAATCGAATAGCCATTGATAAAAACAAACTCATTATTTTAATTATTCAAAAATTAGATGCTTTCAAAACTACCAAGCTGGCTTTCAATATGAATTATTTTAAAAATATAAAAATCAGATAAATAGTAATCAAAAATGTCGATCTATAATACTTATAAATTAATTACGAAACGGCGGCAAAACATGCACAGTTACGCAACAGGTAATTGAAGTGAGTTTTTTTTTTCGACTTTCACGTGCCACTGCTAGGCACGGACCTCTTCTCTACCACGTGTTTCTCCTCGGCGCTAAGATAGAAATACATGGGAGCTACAGTTTAAAATCGAATCCGAACCACAGAATATTAGTGCAAGAGAAGGGAAAGTATGAAGTATTGCGAATGAAACGGAAAAGGGTAACTTTGACTCCCGAAAAAAAGGATTACATACCCAAACAGTATATTACTAAAAATGAACCAACTCAAAAACACGTACACCATTCATGTTATTCTAAAACGAACTACCACTGAAGATTTTAAAAATGGCGAATAAAGACGAAACTTTACTATCATATTATTCTAAAACAACGCTTTGGAATATTCTATGGGAACCGGCGTAAATATAAAAAAAAAACACGAAACGGATTTGTAATAGAAAATCTTCAAACATTTTTATGGAGGAGAAAATATTTAGCAACTATTGCGAAGTTTCACCCTGAAGTTTATAACGTGGGTTAGGTGGGCACGTAAAGACTGAAACCTGGAAATATACTCAATTACGTCTACAAAACAACTGGAATTAAAAATCCTACGGGTTGAGGAACTGGCTCCAATAATGAATTAATGATAGATTTCTGTACACAGAATCAAGGAAAACAGCTAACAGGGTTTGTACCTAACAATAGATGTCAGACTGTTGTAAGTAAGAATTTATAACCGGCGTAAAAACAGATCCTGGATAAAAAAAAATAAGAATATTCAAGCAAATAACGGCATTTTATAGTTAACAAATATTATTAAGCAAAACTGATTTCGCAAGTAATTGATGATTTACAACTGCCACCAAATTACTGTACACTTAATAACCATATAAAAATCATATGGACGCAAATTAAAAATTATGCAGCCAGACAAAAAAAAAACACAACACCAACGAGACGTAGCAATCTTCTCTCCTATGCCTGTGTTGCGCGTTTAAGTTCCACAGACATAGAGGACCTACAGCTTAACGTGGGTTCCGAACCACGGGAAATGGAACCACTTCTACTCCAGAGAAGATTTACTAGGCAGAATACCTCGCTGGTTTGCCATTGCCTTGCGAGAGAGAACGGCCGTTATTCCGTACTGGGAATTGAAGCCCAGGACCTTCAGCGTAGAAGTTCAACGCGCTAACCTCCAGCCCACGACCGCCTCCGAAAACGTGATCAAAAAGAGAAAATGTGAGACTTAGGGTGGTAGCGGAGGATATGATCTGATGGATAATTAAGATAAAATATAAGTTCGTCTGTTGCTGAAAATTTAGAAGCATGAATTGGAACTCATGTAATATAAAAAACGACTACCATCCATCAATTGCCTTTTCGTCTTACTGCTGGGTACCGATCTCTTCTCTGCCACGTGCTTCTCCTCAGCGCTAACATAGAAACACCGGGGGCCTACACTTTAACGCCGAATGCGAATAATGGAACTTCCAGAGAAAGTTTTTGCTAATCAGATTCCAACGCTGAGGAGTCGAACCCAAACAGCATTCAAAGCATAAAGTACAACTTAATTAGATGAATATATCCAGAGTTTCGTATTGCCATTAATTTTTTGTAAGTCCCTAAACTCGATATTGCGTTTAAAACGTCATCTACTGAATGCTTATTGAAATGTATTATTGGTTTTGTACAATAAAATTTCCCTTGTTACCGAGCAATGTGACCGTAGTAACTACTATGCGTTCCGTGAGCCTTATTCTTCTAAATAAGTCTACTGGATTTTTAACATTCATTTAAATACTAAATACAGCAGATGCTCGATAACGTAAACACCCGATAATGGAAACATCGCGCTAATGTAAACACAAAATTCTTACTATAGGATCAAATGGAACGCCCGATAACGTAAACAACCTGTACAGCTCGATAACGTAAACACTTCTTTTTTATTGTTTTTATGATATACATACGTGACTCTCAACAAATTACTTGTAGGAACAGCGCTGATTTCATTTTAGTCGTTGTTAAACTTAAGTCAGGCATATTGCATGCGTTTATGCATTACTACTATGGCATCCACATCAAATAAAAGAAAGTGTTTAAGATTGAAAGTCAACGTGAAAATCATAGACGAGGTTGCACTAGGTGCGGGAGTGACACAATTAGCAAAAAAATATTAATTGTGTTATTAAACGTTTTTTTAATAATCTGTTGATTAGTAAAATCACGCCCGCTAATGTAAACATTTCCATAATGTGAACACACTCTGGTCTGAATTAGTTCATATTATCGGGCGTCTGCATCCCATTTTCTGAATACCTTATACAGGGTGATTTACGGAAGAATAAGAACCTATCATTCCAAAAATAGGCAACCCAAAACACGTACTGCGATATCTAAATTTTTATCAACGGCATTATAAAGCAGAGATGCTACTCGATATGCTTGACAGTTTACTAACATTTAAAAAACCTTCTAAATTAATAACTTGTTATAGGTACCTACTATTTTACGATATTTGAAATACTTAAACTTAAATATTTATTAAGACTTTCGTTCATTTTCTTTACATTTATGTTATTAATAAAATAGCAAACAGGCATCGCTGATTCATAATACCGTCGATAAATATTTAGATATTCCAGTACCTTGCGATATGTATTTTGGATTGCCTATTTTTCATTTGGTAGACTGCTGCTTTCGTGTGAATCATCATGTATAACAAACAATAGCAGATTTTAATATTCAACGAAAGAACATCAGCGCCCCAACGTTACGTTTGTTTGATCGAACAGGTGGAAAGTGGACAGGGTCAGACATTTTCAAGGTCAAGGGTTCTACGTATCCCACGGAATCATTTAACCAAAGTTTTTAAACGTTAAGGTAGTGGAATTGGAATTTTCAACAAAATCTCTAAAACGAAAACGTAATAAAACAAAAAATTGCCTGGGGTTCAAAACAAATACAAAATTTATTACGGAACAAAATAAAATCTCAAAGGCGGTAGACCTGTCCTAAAAAAGCTATGCAGTTAAATATTGCCAGTGATCTTAGACTAGTGATGTTAGTTTATGGATCTGAATCACTTATATTTATATACATTGTTGTATATATAAACATATGACGTACGTAATGTGTTAGAAAGCCAAAATACGTCTAAAATTATAATAATGTATTGAAAATGTGGGAAGGATTTTCAATTTTCACAAAATCTTTCAAATTCCACTACTAAGAAAAAACTCTAGCGCTAAAAAACATTCCTTCTGTTTGAGTGGGCGACTAATGCGACCTTAAACGCTTAATTATGTAGCGTATGGTGGGTTAGGAGGTGTCTTATCATCTAATTAAATACAAAAAACCTGCCAAATGGATTGTTACGCAAACGTTCCTTGGAAATCTAGATTACTTTCGCACCAACAAATGAGAAAGCTCTCCTACAGAAGAAAACTCTGCCTCAATGTGGGCTTAAACATCATTTAACTGTGCTAATAGATTCATAATGGGCGTAGGCCGCAAAAGGTATAGTCGTTTGGTAATTAGGCATACTGTGTTGATTCAATTTCACTTTTATTGCTTTGGGTGTTATTGGTTCTCTGGCGATAAGAATTAATGAAAATAGCGAAATACCAATTAAAAATTCTATCATGCAATACTTTTTACATTACATTTGTTAAGACACATAACTGGTTTTATTTAATGAACTCAATAATGTGACGAATTAGACCAATCTAGAATTAAAACCCTCGCCTGTATTAGATCAGCAACATGTGTCAAAGCAACTAATTATTGATTTACGTGTTTGTGCAAGGAGGATAGTACTTGGAACTGGTATCTAATGGAATTTTTATGCAATCCAACTTGCTTAAGACCAGGTCAGATGTAACGAAACCCCGAATATAACGAGGGTTGACGATGTAAATGTTTAAATTTACATTACATATATCGTTCTACTCGGAAAGACGGGTAACGAGTTTAGCATTTCTAGCTTGTATGAGTCAAAAATATTTACCTCCAAGAAAACTTGACCTAAAAATAGGTATCTTTTAAGCATTTCTATTCATATGAGAGTCAAAGTGTTTGAAAGTTATCGATTCTATGAGGCAATTTCAAACGATATTTATGTTCATCAAACCGAGCCGCAAAAAGTTTTACCGGTGCACTTTAGATAATCCTCAAGTTTATGCCATTTTTCTGGAATTGAAACTAATGACGACTTTTTTTGTATGAATTCTTGTAGAGTGGTAATGGAGAAATATGGAGTTCTATGTTTTAGGGATTTACGATTGTGCTGATAGCAAACATAGTATTTGAATTGGGTCAACTGGAAAATTTCTGAACATGACTCATTACCTAACCAATAATGGAAGTTTAGCAGATATTACGTTAAACAGTTATAACTAGTAAATAATACTTGCATTCCCAAAGATCTCGTAGTAACACGGTTGTAGTGTACGAAGCAACGTTTTCCATTATACGTATAATAATTTGTATGTTAAATATACGTCAAACAATATTTTAAACAGTGCGAAGAGCAAAATATTATAATATTTTAGAAAATATTCAGACTGCCATACATCAAATCGTGGCATGCTATATTAGAGATCGTGTAGTTAATCAAGCAAACCGTATGTGAATTGCTATCGCATCTAAATATTATTTAAAGTAATACGGGGTTATTTTTATAATATAGGTGAAAAAGTAAATTCTTTTTAACAATATCTACTTATGTGAGGCGGCCGTGGGCTAGAGGTCAGCGCGTTAGACCTCTACGCTGAAGGTCTGGGAATCCATTCCCCATACCGGAACATCGGATTTTTCACACCCGTATAAAAGACAATGGCAAACCAGCGAGATATTTTACCTGGTAAAACTTCTCTGCAGTAGAAGTGTTCGCACTTCCCTGGATTAGGAGCCCACGTTAAGCTGTAGGTCCCTTATGTCTGTGGTACATTGGTACACAGGCATATGAGAGCTACGTCTCGTTCAAGACAAAGCACTCAAAGAAGAACTTATGTTAGTATGGTTATTGATATTTTAAAAACAACGACCCCTAAATAAATTACAAATTACAATATTGGTTGTTTTTTTTTCTTTCTGTTCTCTATCCGTTCCGGATGTTAGCTATAATGAATGCAATTTGTATTACCTCTACCAATCTCCCGAATAATTCTACAGGGAACACATTCTACCATTGCCGCAAGTTCCTTAGTCAAGACATTTTTCTTCGACCTAGGTCTCTTTTTTTCCCATCATTTTTTCTTTTACAATGTGTTTGCAAGATTCCTCACGATGTGTCCGAAATACTCAAATTTAAGAGATTTTCCTGATACTAAAATTACTGATTTTTTTGTTGACTCAGCTCCGTACAGCAACAATTAGCAAATACAAAATCTCAACAGTCTTCGTTTATAGACTTAGGGCTCTAGTACCGGTCAATACTTTTACTTTTGAATAAAATACAGCGTTATTTTCAAAAGAGACATCATTATTGATGAATTAAAAGATGCTCTTGTGATTTTCCAACATATTACAATTTTAATTAGAAGAATTAAACCCCGAGTAGCCCAGTAGTAAGAGGGCTACGCTCGGAATGCGAAGTCCTCGGTTCGAACCTTGGGATAGGCATAAATTTTTCTGTACTTCCTAAGGTCGGTATCGAGCTCGGTAACCATTCCACGTTGGGTTACAATTAACGGCGCTTCTCCTAACCACTGGCTGACCAGGAGAAGTAACAAGGCCACACACTACATCATACAAACAATTAACGCAAATAGTGAAAATGTAGAGAGTGAATGTAGTTGAGGGGAGCGGGAGGAGCGTGATACAAGTCCAAAGGGGACCCATCAACTTCAATTAATCCCGAATGTATGAATGGCAACCTCGACACCGGTATGGTAAAAGAGGAACTGATAAAAAAAAAGAAAGAATTAGAAGTATTTTGTAATATAATTAAAATTCTCTTGAATACCTCATGATCAACCTTGAAAGTAACCTTCAAGTACATAATCTATGGTCTATTACCATCACTTCAATAATTGTCAAATTTAACCATTTATGGATGCTATAAGTTCCACAAATACTTTCTCAAGATGACACAAGTGATCTACGCAAACGTAAATATCAAATATTATCACATGCTAGTACCAAGTACACAGGGTTTTCCAATCAATGTGTTTTAGTAAACATTTCTGAAAATGCCACGCAGATCTCAAATAATTGACTTTACCAATTTTAGCTATACATGCTTCCTGCGCGTTTAAATAATGTTTAATTCAAATTTGCCGACAATAATATGTTTGACAATGTATGATGGGTATAATTAATGGCGTTGCTAAGCATGTTAGTTTATAAGATTACCGAAAAAACTTCTCGAAATGCGGAAGGACACATAGATGACTTAACAGCAAAACAATTACGATATTCTTCAGGAAAACACTTGTGTAAAGGAGATAATTCAATGCAAGATAATAAATAGACCCTTATCGGTACACGCTACGATTGGTATCTTTTAAACATTTTAATTCACGTGAGGGTCAATTTTTTTGATATTTATCGACTCTATGACGTGTTTATTTCAAACAATATTTATCTATACTTTGTTCATACTGAGCCGCAAAAGACTTTACCGGTGCACTTTAGATAATCCTTAAGTTTATGCCGTTTTACTGAAACTGAAACTAAAGACGAGGTGTTTTGCATTTACTTTTTTAGGGTGGAAGTTACGAAATATTTAGTTCTATGTTTTACGGATTACGATTTAAACCACAAAATAACTAACGATTGACTACTTATTAAAAAAAAGGAGATAACATACAAAACTAATATGTACCTATGTATGTACTACGTACGTATTTGCTTTATAATATAGAAGATAATGGTGATTGTAACATTTTAAACCATTTTAGAGTGCAAAAATGTATTTTTGCTGATAGCAAACATATGTACGTTTGCTATCAGCAAAAATACTATGTATACTCAGTGACATGGAAATCGCAACACCAAGAAGGGGTAGGAGTTTTTTGACCAAACTTGGCAGAAACGTATAACTACTAAAAGGTATCAATTGATTAAAATTTCATTCATATGGATCAAGTGATAATGGCTTATCTGACAGTTCTTTCAGTTTTTCTAACAATTTTATCAGGTGTATGTTTAGCGAGATTTTGTTCAGTTCTTTATTTTTTTTTTTTCGTTTTTGATCGTTGGTTTTGAGGGTGTAATCATGGCTAGAGTGCGCCAACGTGGAAATTACCCCAGTTAAGCGAATTCGACAGAGGTCGTATTGTTGGTTTGCGCGAAAGTGATTTTTCTTTCAGAGAAATTGCAAAT
>JABXWE010009428.1:0-28144 GCA_014611495.1 Limonius californicus | reverse complement strand
TGAGTGTATGTTCGTTTGATGATCTTCTCTTCTCTTTGTTTTCTTCTTCGTTCTTCCACTGCGTTCTGCAGCCCTTTGTTGCCTGATCACCAACAACCATCCCCTGTCTTATTCTTCGTCCTCTTTCCGCCCTTCTTGGTTTCTTTCGTTTCGTTTGGGTCTTTCCCCAATCTTAAGTCGTTTTGGTTGAATGGGGGGACTGCTCGTGGCTTGGGTCGGCCACGGGGGGCGAACTTGTTCAATCAGACGCACGGTGGACTTTGGCCCTCAGCAGGTCCATCGGGGTTTTTTTTTGTAGGCTCTCGTGGGAATGTTTTCGACTTCCCCGAGATGTTTTCGTTAAGTATCGTTTCCGATAGTTTTGACGTCCGTTTTCGGATCTGAATGACCAGACCTCGTTTGTAGGGAGCGCTTCACGCTTCTGAGGCTTCTCCTCCCCTACAAACGTCCCGACGTGGTTGCTGCCCGTCGCGTTAGCGTACCGCGGCTATACACCGGTCTGCTGTGATGGGGTGGGCATCGTTCCGCAGCAGAGGGGTTTATTTTCATCGACATTTTTGGGTCGGGTTTGTTTGTTGTTTTTTTTTGTGTATTTCACTTGGTTTTTAGATTTTTTTTGTTGATACCCTCTCGTTTTCACCTGCTCTTTTTCGTTTTGGTTTTGTTCCTCGATTTTCTCTTTCTCAAGAGAATTTCTCGAAATTCTCTTCAGGAAAGGGGGGTGTTATGTGATTTTTAAATTTGCCGCACACTTTGGTAGTGCCGTAATTGTTTTGCCGCTTCGTAGTAATTAATATCGCTGTTCTAATAAAAGGCTTATTTTGAGTTACCATTTCGGTATTTTGTTTGGTCTTTCGAGGCTCTAGATGTGATCAATGGTTTCTTTGTGTGAAATCGCAAGCTTTGATTTCATCCGCTAAACCTTGAACGCTTCTGGGAATTCCGAGCGTCAAAAACAAAATTCCTTCTCGAACTTCTTGCATATGATTTCGCCAGGTTGTGCAATATCGTTTGGGAGAAGTGAGGTCCCAATTGCATTTTGATTCAGTTGGCATTTAGACCTCCGCCACTCCGGGTCCTTGAAAACAACATCTGTCGAGGCCCGTAAATGTTTTTTTTTGGAGTGAAAGCCAGACTTCCGAAAACGACGGTTGAGCTCTGGAGAGCGTTCCCTTTTTTCTTCGCGGCGTATTGCTATTTTTTTTACGATTTACCGTATCGTGTTTTGCTGTAGTGCAAAAGATCCTCGACTTATTAATGTCGGATTTATATAAGTGATAGCAAAATGGTCGCCATGGTTTTGGACAATTAAAGTTTTAATCGTTCCTACGAACTTAGTTCGGATCTTTGTGAGGTTAAAGGGGGAAATAAATAAATCGTACAAGTGCTGTGCCTGGTTTTTGGTTCGCTCCGTCGTTCTCGAGAATTTTGCTGACATCGTTGACAGCAGTTTGCCCCATCAAATAGAGCAGCTCAGGGGGTTGATCTCCTTGATTATTCGGATATAGCCCTGTCTGGCATCGCCGAAGTCAACATCTCCCAGGATCAACCACCCCTTCCAACAGTTTCTACATGGATTCGACACCTTGATCTTGTGCGAAGCCTTCTCATCCACGAAAGGTAAAAGCTACCAAGTTTTGTGCTTGTGGAAAGTAACTTTCGGCTTGGCACGCGTATCTTGCAAAATTCAAATGTATTGACTTTGTTGTTACATCGATAAAAAAATTATTAACAGTGACCTGAAGCCACTGTTTGTTTTGCATTAATTATATACCGACGCTAATTTTATGCTATCATTTCCTGTAACCTTTACGCCTTTGACCCACACAGTCATTTTAACATAAATATTGTGTGTCAACGACGGCAAGTTTTATTCTCCGAGCGCTCAAGAATTAAGATCCTGTAATTCGGATTTTTGGTGTTAAACTTGTCATATTTTACCAATATTCATATCATTATATGTGTTTTAAAGTTTACTGTGTCTTATTGTGTCTTTTGTACTTGCTGTGTAAGGATTTTGCAAGCTTTTAAGATCTAGGAAAAAGCACAAAAGAAAGGTGAGTTCGATTCCCGTAGCTGTGGGTCCTTGGCCTTTCACAAGAACCTTGAAACCAGCTGGACTAGAAAGGTGGCGCCCACTTATTTCGACGCATCCTGTACACAATTTTAAGCATTTCCTCTATAAGCAATTTTAGCGAACCCCCCCCCTCCTGCCCTGAGTCAAGCCGCTGGCCTTTACCATCTTTTTTGTTTGCGGGTCCAAGAAAAGCGCGTTTGGCTGTACCAAAAATTTCTTAGCACGCCAACGTGCGATTTTCTTTGTCCCATAATTCTCGTAGCGAGATTTGGCCCGTAACAAATTTCAGGTCATCATTGTCACTGCTACTGTCTTCCCATAACTTCTTGGTAACTTGTTTCTTCTTAATTTGCACCGATTTGGTGGAAACTCTTCTTCTAGATTCTTTGTCTTTTTTAATTTGTATTTCTTCTGGCGTGTCAGTTATTATACGTGATTTGCCTACCATTCTTCTGTTAACTGTCTTTCTCGGAGCTGGTTTTATAAATGGTCGTATCATTTCAGGCGCTATATTTTCAATAGGAGTAATAGCCCTTGTGGTAAGGGTGGTAACTGCATCTTCAACAGGACTCATAACCCGTGGAGTAGCGGCATGAGGCGATATGTCCATTTCTTCTGTAGTTTCCTGTACTGTTACGGAATCAGCAGTTATATGCAGTTGTGATGGACCGACTTCTTGATTATCATCCACAGGAAGTGGTCTATCAGTCACACTCGATGAAATAAAATCAGATTCGTCAAAAATTTTGGAGTTTAATGGTCAATTCCTGTTGCTCTAAACCCACTAGTGATGTTTCTCAACGTGAATGACAGTTCGTAAGCTATTCCAGCTAGTTCGCAAACAACATAAATTGTAACTGGCTTACCAGCATTATTAGGGCTATTCATCCAGTCGTTCATGGTTTTATGATAAAATGTTTTGAATGGTCCAAACACCGTTTTGTCCAGTGGCTGCATCCGATGAGATGTATGGGGAGGGAGAGTTACAATTACAAGCCCAACTTCTTTTGTTCTTGCGATGACGCGAGGAGAATAGTGACTCTCATGATTGTCCAATATGAGAATGAGAGAATTATCTTTACTGGGTTGGGTGTGTTTTATGAAATGCTCAATGAATAAAAGGAATATTTCCTCATTGGACCACCCACTAGCATTTGCTGCCCCAATGGAACCTGGTGGAGCCCCCTTCAACATATTCGATTTAAAATGTACCCGTGGGAATACAAAAAGAGGAGGAACGCTGTTCCCAGCGGCGTTAATTGCAGCTATCATAGTAATTAGTGTACCCCTCTCTGCAGATGTCATATTTCCCACCTGCTTAACACCCTTCGGTGCCAAAATTTTGGGCGGCACATGCACCGTTGAGAGACCAGTCTCGTCAATGTTCCATATCTGGTGGGGCTGGTATTGCTTCCTATGGAGAATTTCTTCGTACTTTGAGAAAAACTCCCCTACATTAGTTTTGTTAAATGCCGACGCTCGAGCAAGGCTCGTTGCCTCGGGTTTTCGTAAAGAAATGTTTGGGTGTCGTTTTCTAAACATACGCAGCCATCCTTCTCCGGCTGATTTTGCATTTTGCCATTGAGGAACCTCTATTTTGTTGGCTACAGCGTAACTGAACGCCAACTTCTTCATTTCTGACTTAGGAAGTCCATAATTATGTTTTGCTGCTAAAACCAAATAGTCTCGAAGTTTAATTTCCTGTTCAAGAGTGAAAATGAATATCGTATCTTGGGAGATATTCAAACTCGTAGTCTTCACGGTCTTCATTAGCTTTACAATTTTTCACGCTTCTAGCAATAGCAGATTTGGAAATGCCATATCTCTGGGCAGCTTTTCTAAGCGCCATTTTATTTTCAATCACTTCCCTAACAGCAATTTTCATTAATTGCTTTTCGGGCTGCTTCCGCTTCTTTCCTGCTTTGCTTCTTGGCATCTTTGATCTAAGAAAGATAATATTGTTAGATAAGTAAGCTTGTCAGGGAAGCTACCTAGCTAGGGACACAAGAAATGTATGAACCTGGGGACAGGAAAAGTGTCCCTTGGTACATACAGGAAAAGCGTCCCTAGGTATATCGTCTACACCTTTATCAATAAATATTGAATTATGATGTAAACAAATAGTTAAGGATCAACTTACCAATCAGTTAATGCACTCAAGTAAATGCTTAATCAACCCAGCACAATGAAATAATGTTATTGAAAGAAGATATCTCTGTAATCTGCACGTGAATTTGAGCGAAAAATTTACTATTGCACTACTAAAACACAAAATCACCAGCACAAAATTTATTCGGCGGCCATTGGTAATATAAAGCAATATAGGCAACCAAATAAACATAAGAATGCATATTCTGCATAAGTCATTCTATTTGAACATATTTAATGTGATAAACGTGCAATGTCCCTAGGTACAAACTGTCCCTAGGATGGACACCTTCCCCTACTCGGATTAGTATCTGGTCAAGAGTGATAATTATGGCGATTGGCTGTAGCGTGTAGAAGAAAGGCGGATTCGTCAGAAAGACAGATGTTAAAAGGAAAATTTGGATTTTTATCGCCCATTCACCTAGAGTCTCACAAAATTGCAAACGGCGGTCAAAGTCGCCTTCATTGAATTCTTATAGCAAATTAATTTTGTAGGGATGAAGCTTGCGGTGTTTGAAAATTCGTTGAACACTTATTTGATTAATACTGGATACGATAACCATTTGCGTTGTACTCAACGTACGAGGCTCAGAGTCGCGATTTCAACTATTTTATTTCTTACCAAATTTTTCGCTTTTTATTTGTAACAGAACCGGTCTTCAGAAATTTTCTCACTAACAATGCAACGCTTCTACTGGTACATTCATTGTTTCCGAAGAAAAACGCAAGTATTTCAACTCTTTCTGAAATCGAATAAACTATTTTAAATGTGCAAAATAACAACAATTACGAAATATGGCGTGACGCTGACGTAAAAAAGACATTCAAATGTTTACGCCAATGTATAGTCAACTAATGCCGTCTAAACATTTCAGAAATGCTCCAGAACATTTACTGCTCTGTAACTTTGATCTGCATTTTCGCGGGTATAAATAGAAGAAGAATGAAGAACAAAACCACCACTGTAAAGTAAATTCATCGAGCTTTCAAATGGTATATATTTTGATAACCCTTGGCATTTAAAATGTTTAGGGTGAAAGTTACGCGAATTTTGTGATTGAAGATAGGTGAACAGAAATAATTGTATTACATGTTCCCCTGAAAAATAAATTTGTTCCTTTCGGGCGTTTTTCGAAGAATTGATATTTAGTGTCACAAAGCACGCCTGTTTCAATTTCGGGGAGCCACCCTGTATATGCGTTACGTTAAGTTAACAGCCTTTTGATCTCACTACTGGGCAACGGCCTCTTCTTTGTCACGTGTTTTTCCATAGAATAAAAGTAAAAACACTACTATACACAGTAAGAAGTGTTAGGCAACGGTTTTTGCCTGCTGTGAATATTACTTAAATGTACGTTCAACAACTAAATATGTATTAAAATACACATAACTTCTGTCGGCCAGCTTGAACAGCTGGAAAGAATTATAAAGGTTCGAATAAAAGACCGTGCAGGCCGTAAAACAAGGAGCGGTAGTCTTCAGAACGGTCAACAACGGCAGTTTAAAACAGACAGTGTTGGTGAGTAGCTGGGCCTAGGCTTGCATATCATTGGTGTAATAACTAATTAATAGCGTTTGCGAACATACTAACTAATTGCGATGCGGGTATTCTCTAAGCTAAGACAAGGTGCGAATTTAGTGTTACCACGTATGTGTTTATATATAAAGATGGGTTGCAATGGCAATATCAGCTAATATCAGCTAATACAAACAGTGGCATTCTTGGCGAGGTTATGGATTATATCCCATGAAGTGATATATGTGTTTACCCGAATGGTTGCGTATTATCTACTTATTATTACATGTGGTTTACAAGCATTGGATACTATTATGGTTGTTATACAAGATCGGTGTGTCAATGTAAGTAGTTGTTTGAAACAGTAGCGTAGTGAATATAAGTAGCTATATGAGTAGATAATGTGTGTGCCATGATTAATCATTATTCCCCTAGCAATCATTCGGGAAGTAGTCAGTCGGCAGAGGTTGCATCGAAAATGTGCCTATGTCGAATTATTATTATTATGAATGCAACATGTATGCCAGGAGGGCATCGACTGACTTTTACTTGGGGGTGTGGACACTAATAACACTCTCCCCTTCGCATATGGCGCTGCTCCCTCCCGCGACTCCTGTGAATAACATAGAGACTGGCTATGGACTTGGTCCATAGCCTGGATGCCTCTGTAGGATTGGTGCACCAGAAGATATAATAATTGTCGTAATTACTGTATGATTACGAATGACTGCGGCCACAGCATCTAGCCGGCAGGTAAGCATCCATATCCTGTTCGAGTCCCAATCTGGCGGCAGGGGGCTGGAGGACCCCCAGTAAGTACAACCGCCCAAAATTTATTGACAGATCAGTAAGTCTGTGTTTTATTATCTGTTGCATGTCACCTGTCTGTCGCCACCAGTGAGTTCTGATCGCAGCCGCTGTTTGTGTACCCAGGAATTGCATAAATGAAATGCAGACGCGCTGCAACCGTATATAAAAAAAGAAAATTCAGCAGTTTCTATTCGCCCCCTGTAAGGTCGACCCTAATAGAAGAAACAATAAGCGGTTTTTTGATGCATCTGAATATAATATAAAATCATATTGTCTTGCGTACTGTAGCAGGTAAATCATGCGATTAATCAGAAACATTTATTGATCAATTAAACACTCATTTTTATTTTAATTTCCTTTTAATAGTCTTTTTAACTAACTATTGACTATTTTCAATATTATAAAATATTATAAGTAGGTACCCACTTAATGTATATTCGACAGAGAACTAAACGGGGTACTTAAATATCTTTCGTTGTACTTAGAATAGGGCGCCCTATAATAACTGTAGCAATACAGAATAAATATTAGATATTATTAACTAGAAAAGTACCAGTTAGTACCATTCAACTTACCAATCTAAATTAATACTGCGCATGGCGGTATTAATTTAGTAACATGTTCATTACAACAGCCACACTAATATTTATTACCCAGTTTATTTACCTTAAATGTTTTACGTTTCACAAAGATAATGATTGTATATACGTTTTACTACATTAACACTTTGCTGTTTGTTAATTATTGGTTTCCAGGTATCAAAGAGGCAGAACCACTCACAGTGGAATTTTATACAAAAGACGACTCGCTCTTTATACTAGTTTCAGAACAAGTTGCTTGGTTTGAAGCGGTCAGTATTTGTAAATATTACGAAGCTAACCTGTGTATGGCCAATACCACTGATAAAGCTGAATTTATTGGGCGCTTTCTAACTGAATCGAATTTCCGTACGTTCATTTGTGTCACTATATGTCGACTGGAATACTAATACTTAAATTTATAGAATTTGAAGATTTCTGGTTGGGTGCACGATACATAAAGCAAGAATGGACATGGATGGACGGTCAGCTATTAAAAGATTCCAAACTTTCGGTAATTGGGCCTTTGGAAGACCATGCAACTTGCAATGACTGCTTGGCTATCGAGAGAAGCAATCATTACACCCCTATATTTGTTGCTATGTCTTGTCATTTACTAAAAGCGTTTATTTGTGAAAGATGTAAGCGATGTTGAGGTGTTAAAATAATTGGTGTTGCTTGTGTACTTAACTATTAAACTTTAGCCATATCAGCACGAACAAATAAACCTCTGCCTGCGTTACCAGCTCAGACTGTAAGAATAAATGACAGTATGTTTACATTTTATCATAGCAGAACAAGTTGGAATGAAGCATTGGCTTTCTGCAGAACTATAGGTCAACGGCTTGCTGTGATTCCTGATAATACAATTGTGAAAATACTTAGAAGTGCAATGTTGAGAACCAGACCACGTACGTCCACTATTAAATATAACTTTTACTGTAGGTACATTTTTTTAAATTTCGGATTATAAAAATTGTGTATCTGCAATGTTAACACAAGTGCTTTGTTTTGAAATTATTGGGATAACTAATAGGTTTAGGTTTTTTTTTCAAAATACCACTATGCACCATGTGTCCCACTATGTACCAACGGATGGTGTATAGTGGAAAGTGATATGGTACATACTGGAATTTGAAGGAAAATATAGTATTGGACTACAAATTTTCGCTTATAAGACAATGTTTTATTTAGATCAAGTTGTAAATTTAACAAATCAGTATTGAAAGACAACACTAGCTGAGTTGCACCGGAAAGAAAAGGCGGTGGCAGTTTTAAAATTATGTTTTCCCTTTCGATAACATCTTGGTCTTCTGCCACTGGAAAAACAAATTTATCTTTACGCACGCAATCTCTTTAAAAACTTAACATTAAATTCATCATTGAGAAGGATGTCTTCTATTTGACCTATATAGTGTTTAACGAGTTTTTTAGTTTGATATTGCACCAAAATAAAATCTTTTTCATTAAACGTAACATCATCAAAATCTCCCTCACTATCACCAACGTCTGTCGAGTCATCACATATAGGTATTATTTTCTTGCACGTCGCTTTCTGATGAGCTTTCGCATACAATTTTCCTTTTTACTGTCTTTCTACGATCTACTATAGCCTTTGCTTTTTGTTCTTTTATTAGTTTTTTTTCTTATTTTTTCAATCTGTTCTTCCGCTATCTTTTTTATGTTGGGCGTTGTCGTTAAAACAGTTGATTATGCTCTTTTTCTTGGGTTTCTGGTCACTTTTCTTTCAGCAGATTTGAGATGGGGCCTAATTTCTTCAGGCGTAATAATTTTCTGAACTGTGCCAAAGTTTGTCATACTACGAGGATGATTTGACGGGACGTGAGACTCGACTACTAGTGCCCTCTAGTGGTTAAAATGAACATCATTTTCGAGTTCCGCCACCTTTTGTATACTAACAGGTGATGTTTAGTTGATCTGTGGCGTTCAGATAAGAAATTACAACGGTTTAAAGACGCTTAAATGGAAAATCCTAAAATGGATAAAAACGCTATTCGTGGTGCGATTCAGTATTTGTTTTTTAAGAAGCTAAACACAACTGAAATTTTGGCCAATATGCAGCAAACATTGGGTGATAATGCCCCTTCGAAAGCAATGATTTGTCGCTGGGTTACACGATTTGAACGTAGTGATTTGAGTATTGAAGATGATGAACGACCAGGACCATCAAAAACGGTAAAAACCCTGGAAACAGTCGATCAAGTGCATGATATTGTTTTGAAGGGTCGAAGAATAAAAATTGACGAGATAGGCAGGATCGTAGGCGTATCAACTGAGCGCATACATCACATTTTGAACGTAGAATTGGGCATGTCTAAGCTGTCAGCAAGATGGGTGCCGCGCTTTCTGAATGCTGATCAAAAACGAGAAAGAATCAGGTTGATTTTCTGCGCTGCTTTGTTACGGTCGATGAAACTTGGATTCATCACTACTTTCCCGAATCAAAACACCAATCTCAACAGTGGAAACATCATGGCAGTCCTCCGCCAAAGAAGGCGAAGTCGTTTTCATCGGCCGGCAAGGTAATGGCTACGATTTTTTGGGATTCGAAGGGGATACTTCTCATCGACTATCTCACAAAGAGCCAAACTATCACCGGAGCATATTATGCTGCACTTTTGGACCAACTAAAAGCAGCAATTGCTGAAAAGACTCGGAATGGTTCGAAAAAAGGTGCTCTTTTGTCATGATAATGCCCTTTCCCATACCAGTCGCATTGTTTGTGAGAAATTGGATCAACTTCGCTTCCAGGTTATCCCCCACCCACCTTACTCGCCAGATCTTGCTCCGAGTGACTTTCACCTATTCCCGAATCTCAAACGTTTCCTTGCCAGAAAGAAGTTTAAGACGGACGAAGAAGTAATTGCAGCAACGGAGCAATATTTTGACAGCCTTGAAGAAGATCACTACAAAACAGGTATAATGGCACTTCAGCGTCGCTGGTCCAAGTGTGTTGATGTATGAGGAGAATATGTTGAAAAATAAAAAAAAAAAGTTCTAACTCATGTCTTTCATTTCGAGTCTCACGTCCCGTCAAATCATCCTCGTATATATGTCTTGATACTGTTCACATTTGACCACTCTAAGGTAGACTTGTTAACTGTAAGCCAACGCCTAATGGCTTTACCTATGGGAACTGTCTTTTCAAAAGCCTACCCTCACCAGGATTCCAACCCAAGTCCCATAGATGGGAGACTACCGTTAGCACTGCGCCACTTGGCTTCATCAATATCTCTATAGAGCATATATATACCCGTTTGCAAAAAAAATTATTTCTATTGTGCGCTCACTTATTTAGCCCAGGTGGATGATATGATGGATGAATGATATATCACTGTTTTTGCTATAAACTTTAACTATTTATTTGGGTATGTTATATATTTCTCAAAACTTATTTGAACATATCCCAACAAGGTTGCTAGATGGTTTTTGTAGTATTAGATGCAGTGTAGATATTTTCTTTTTTTTAGCGGACTATAATTGTAGATAATGTTGTGTAGTTTTCTTACCGGAAAACAAATTTGATAAATTAGGAAATAATGTCTTAGTGGATGACAACTCAAAATCTAGTAAATTGTCTAACCACCTTAACAAATCAGTGAACGTTACAATTCTACAAATACTTCTTAGACTAAATATAGAATTAGGTGGTTCAAAAACAAACAGCATACTGATGCACCTTGAACTTCTCTTAGGTATTACAGAATTTCAGTAAATAATCTAAAACACAAATCAATATTTTTCAATGAAGTTCTAAGTATTTTTCTTAATAAACTACCATTTTTGTTGTGTGTATTACTACTTTTTGCATTTCTAAAATTAATTTTTTTACACTATATAGATGGCTCAAAGCAGTTTTGTAATAAAAATGGCGGATTTTAAATTGTTATGATTAAATTTCAATTTCCTGGTGTGACTTGGGCGACACCCAAAGACTTTGAATTTGAAAATAGTCCATAGGGTCAAAATGGTTGAGAATCACTGATATAGTCAATCAATTCATTAAAGAATTTACTGGGTAAAGTAGTCGCAATGTAAGAAGACCAGAGTAGGATTAAAATGAAAACCCTAAGTTGTGACACTGCATCCTTTTCTAGATAAACCTCCTGTCTTTTATAGCCCAGCAGAAACCAGAGGTACCAAAAGAATATATATTTCAACTGCACAAAAGGTTTAAACAATGAGCTGCTAGTTTGTTAGCATTTATTTTTAAATTCTACCTATACAGCGGTACATATTTTGCAAAAATTTTAATTACCCGATTACCCATAATTCATACAAAAGAAATAAGAAACAACTAATTGGTATTTCTTTGAATAGTAAGTAATTAGGGGATTTCCTAACGAATTGCTGCTAAGAAAGCTATTATTCACATATTTTGAATTAGGCAGATAAAGGAAATAAGAAAATGCAGTAAAATGCGAATTATTGGCGTGTAAACATCTACTGTATACTTTTAAGCAGATCTGAAACGAGTTGTTTTATTTAGATGGTAAATGCCGTGAGATAGTTTGGAAAGTGCTTCAGTTTATGCAGCTGGAAAAAGAAAATATGGGCCCGATTGTTCCTTTTAGTAGTTCGGGGATGACAAGGTCCTTATGTTGTGGAGCAAAGCACAACAATCTATTTCTCCAGAAATGTGGAAAAATTTGGTAAACCATTGTGATAAATTAATCAGAGAACATTACGAACGCGAAATACTCATGGACGATGTGAAAGAATTAATTATTAATATAAATGGCGATGGCGACAAAAACAATGAAATCGATTTTGACAATCTAGATTCTAGAAGATTAATATAAATAACGTTTACTTATAATTACTTTCATTTATTTGTGTTAGTTAAGTAATAACCGTGATTCGATTCTTTTTAATAAAATAGATGTTAACAGCAATACATTTCTTATTAACGTTCTTTACGTATCATTAATTTAATTTATTGGTAATAGCAACGCGTTTATTAGCTTAAAATTGTTTGGGAAGCGCCGACTTCATAGTGTAAATACCTTCGGCAACTTAGCAGGTATGGATTTCCGTTTAATCCTACTCTGGTCTTCTTGCATTGTGACTATTGGGAATTATTCCACAATTTCCCTATCTTATTAGATTGTCCTCACTTAATAGTCTACAAAGCTGTTTTACAGCATTGTCAAAATAATTACATAGTGTAAATTAATTTTTTACAAAGAAAGAATTGTTTTAAAGAGTGATCAAATTGGAACACTTTTTTGTAAAAACCGTGTTTAACGTTTAACCATTTTGAATATTAATTTTCATATCCAACAGAAATCAATCATTAACCAAATTTTTAACCAACCTCAATTGGATGGAGGTTTTAAATCTGAACAATTTTCTTAGTTTTGTTACTCACACAAATTGTAAGAGCAGTACACTTTCCTTTATCATGTTCTTCCAGCAATGTCTAGACTTGCATGGTAATTATCATTAATTCAAATTAAATTCTTAATTATAAATATAATATTAGCAATTGC
Organism: Limonius californicus; assembly: GCA_014611495.1. NCBI lineage: Eukaryota > Metazoa > Arthropoda > Insecta > Coleoptera > Elateridae > Limonius > Limonius californicus. Next base: position 15,502 of record JABXWE010009428.1, on the reverse strand, counting down.
GTTAACAGTAAGGCTAGAAACAATTAAATAGTTAGTTAAAAATTCACATAAATAATTTTTTCATATTCTCTGCCTTTTCCAAGTTTTCCTGTTTACAAGATCTAGTGAGAACCCTACTTTATTGTTACACTGGCAAAAAAAGGAAGCAGCAAGTATAAAAATGAAGTAATAAATTAAAAACATACTAAATTAATTTTTTGTAATTTATTATCTATATACAAAAAAAAAAACAACAGTCATTGATACCTTAATATACATTTACATATTTATTTAATTCCTATTTGGAATATCACCCAAAATATGGTATTCAAATTTTGCAATTGCAATGCGTACTTATGCGTAGGTGTTTTAAGTAAAATAGAAATACTAAGGCATGCGTTGATTGAGATCATCTTAAATGACTTTTAACACTTTACTGCATATCATTAGAGAAACCTGACAAGAACTTGCTAAATATGTTGCTAAAATTACTATATGTACTTCTTAATCTATTCAATAATAGGCATCTGTAACTAAATTTACATGACAATCACTTTGTACTTTGGCAAATGAAATAACATATACTAAACAATTAACTCATAAGATTAACTAGAATATAAAAATTAAACAACAAGGTTTTTAACCACCATTTTATCATTATCTGAGTTATTTTTCTTCAATAGTGTTCCTAATACAATCCCACAAAACAGTATAAATCCTACTTGCGTATTTGAAACAAACTTTGAAGCACAATCTGAAGCATTATTTATATCTAATGTAATTAGCTGACTGGCAAGATGTGACGATATTAGAGCAACAGATGCATAGTAAGGCCAGGACTGTTCACTCATAACTCCTGATACTATTAAATTACCAACCATTGTTGAAGCAAAGGCTGTTAACCACAATTTTGTGTCATTACCAAACCGAATTGCAGTAGATTTCATCCCTAATCTTAAATCTTCTTTGCGGTCTTGATGTGCATAGATAGTATCGTATATAATGGTCCAACATAAACCTGCTACATACAATGAAACACACACAGGAACATTAACATAACCATTAACAGCACTATACCCTAATAAAGCACCCCAATTAAATGTTAAACCTAGTACAAGCTGTGGCCAATGAGTGAAACGCTTCATTAACGGATAAGTAATGACTAGACCCAAAGAACTAGCACCTAAGAAAACACTATACCAATTTAATTGACATAAAATGGCTAATCCTAAACTTAATTGTCCTGCTAGAAATAAGATTGCTTGTTTCATAGTAATATCACCATTCACTAACGGTCGATCAAGGGTGCGAGTCACTTTTCCATCGATATCACGATCCCACATATCATTTATCGTACAACCTGCACCTCTCATTATCAGGGCGCCTGTTCCAAATAAAGCAAGCATATGCAAATCTGGGAAACACCCTGGAGCCGCAGCTGCCGCTATTGACCACCCACACGGCCAGAAAAGCAACCAACTTCCAATTGGTCTGTCTAAGCGGGCAAGTTTTAAGTATGGCTGAATAGACTTCGGCGAACTCGCAACTAATCTTGCTGCGAATTTCAAATCCTTTTCCGGTGGTTTATCATCATAGATTATGTTTTCTTTTGTATTTCGTTCCAAATTTGTTGACGTTGCCTTGGAGCAACTTAATATTTTTAAAATTTGCGGTTTGTTGGTTAATGTAACCTCACTTTTTATTATGCTGCAATACAATGTCCGACTGAAGTTCCGGGCTTGTTTTAAACACAGCATTTTGAAGATTTTTAAATTTAGTGCCATATACGATCATAGCATTTTTTATGTAATACAACTCTGGAGTAGAACAACTTATGATGTAAAACCGACAGCGAGATTTCAAGGACGACGTAGTCCAACCTAACTACATCTGGATCAGAGACATTGTACCTACTAGTGTAATCTAATCGGTCACCTTGACCTACAGTGTCATTTGATAATTATAAGCGTAGCATTTCCATTATCTTTGGTAATAACTATACTTCATACTTCTATATTTTTTGAGTTGTTCTTCACATCTTGCTCTTCATGACTGAGTTATTTGTTACTCATCCATACAATGACAATCAAAATATTGTAAGATTTCAGGGTCTACTACTACAACACCTGACTATCTGCATTACAGCTACATTCTTAATTTATAACAGTTTAGAAAATGCAACTAATCACTTCCTTTCAGCGATATTCCCTCCAAGTTAATTTATGGACATTTTACACATGTTGCTGTTGAAACAATGGATAAAATTTTATAGTTTATAATAGAAAAATTGAAGCATTTTTAGTATATGTTTTAAGTAATTTGTAGGCAATAATGCATTAAAAAATGAAAAACTGAATTTATTGATAACTTATAGCTTAATCTTATTTGATATATTTATAAGAAGCTCTAACATTGTATTGACAATAATTATTAATGCATGGTAATTACTGATCAACATAAATAAAATACAAATTTTACTAAATATATTTAAATACTTTACGTAGTGGGTGTCAACGAGAATTGATCTATTCAACTTTTCTTGTTTATTAGTTGAAACAAACGAAACTCTAAGTGATTAATACATTGTGATTAAAATTCGAAGACCAACACGAGGATCTCGCTTATTATAAGAGATAGAAAATCAGTTAAAAGGAGGAAAAGTTTCTAAATTCAGTGCTGACCAATAATCTGCCCCAACATTCGAAATATCTTAGATGGTTCGTTTGCAATTGAAAAAAAAACTACATAATAAACAAAATATTTTTCTAAATTTTTTAATTCTTCCGCCAAACTATCTGCACCAGAAGACCAGAAGAGCACTGTTGTCCAAACTGTTACACATTAAGCAACTGTAATTTGAATTACAGATTTTGTACCTACCAATGCACCTGCTCACAGTGCAATAATCAGTACCTACAATTTCTTTTGAAATAATTTATAATACTCTTCATATCTTTCTATACATTTAAACTTGTTCTTTGTGGCTTATGCTTAAGGACTAAGTTATTGATATTCAATTTAAACTAATCACCAAGTTTTGTATGACTTGGTAAAAATCTGAACATTCAAAACAACCTTCGTACTATTCTATTAAATTCACCCATGCATACAAAGTATTTCACTTACCACAGGACGACTAAGATCTCCTAAGACAGTCCATAGATCACCAATGGTGATCAACCCGACCAGCAACACAACAAACAATCCCACAAACTTTACAGAAATGCAACAGGCCAACATCAACCCAGTGAATGTCAACCAACACCACCACTGACATGAAAACTCTTCCGTCCTTTTAAATGAAACTTTAATGGCACCTAACACAGATCCCATTAGAAAACACAATAGCAAGGGATCCAACAAAATATACTGGGTTAGTGTTATAAGGCCGACATCTAAAACAAGGAACATATCACAATGCTGCTAGATTTTAATGGATAAATTGAATGAAATGGCAAGGGTGGTTAAAATATATAGAACTTTAAGGAAATCCCTTACCGTCACAATATTTAGTACACTAAGTACATATTTTAGAAACTAAATTGTCAACTTCAGTAGGACTAACGAACTTAATCAAATAAAATTACTCATATAGTTTACTTGGTGCAGAGCATATCTTCAGAGGTTTTCCTCGGCCAGTTACTTTAGACGAGTCTGTTTTTTGTACAGCATTCTTTTTACCTCAGTCACATGTACTTAAAATCATAACTGATCCTTTTTATGTGTTGAATAAATATTTAATTAACATTGTGTTGTTCCTCAGTACAAGTTGATAGCAAGCTCTCTCTACTAAAAAAAGTAACTCGTATAGGTATACAAAAAAGTTGAACAGCCCTACTTTTCGATAGTCTAAGTGGTAAAAGTGTTCCTACTGAAGACGGAACTTAGCTGCTGAAATATGTATTTAGATGTACTAATAAGCATTGCAGGGATTTCTTCAATATTCTATTCCTAAATAAACTATAACTTTTCTACTTACCAAACAATATTAGGAGTGAAGATAAAACTGCTGCAGTTATCGAATGTGTCATTTCATCTACAGTAAGAAATGACATCGGAACAATACTAGCACCCAATGCTGTGCAAAACTAAAATAATTAAATCAGTGTTCATTCTTCGTAGTATCAATAAATATACTGCACTAAATAATTCTTTACTGCTTAAGAACGCAGAATTATTTTTTCCTTGGAGAAAAAAGCTTTTCTATTACAATACAAATTTTTCAAAATAATTACCACTCTCATTCCGGTGTAGCTAGTGTTGTCATACCTGTCTCCTGGTTTATCAAAAGGAAAATTTCCATCATAGCCAGTTAAATAACCTGATAAACCAATTAACATCTAAAAATATAAAGAATTATAAGAGATAACAGTAATAAAATAATATTAATTCAGAATAGTAAGCAAAATCAGAAACTGCATTCTTAATTCTGTGATATATGTTTTAATTATTTTTATAAATTGCAAACTAAAATGCTCAATGTTCACGAATGTTGTTTTAAGTGCTATTGCTGATGCAATTTTTGCCTTACAATGATTAAAAACTGAAAGTAAATGGAACACATAATACCTTGCCAAGAGGAGGATGAACATCAAAGAAGAATGTACGGTTGATGTACCAGCTACCCATTTTTCCGAAATGTGTTTCATCCCAGCTAAAATTTCAATATCATTTTAGTATACAGGAACACACATATGCACACACATAATAATTTTCGTACTTATAGAAAATTTACACTTTGTAAGCTTTGCCAATATAAGCAACAGCAGCACATGTATTAAATGTACTTGTTCTGGGTGGGCCTGTTGGACATAAAACACATCTTACATAATCATTATATCGCACTCAAGCGAGAATAGGGCCACAAGTCCGAAAAATTTGTTTTCCTTTTTTTTGCGTAGAATTATTTAATTTTGCTTGTTTTTCAAGCAAGAACAGCGCCACAAAGGTAACAAAATTTTGTTGGCCTTGTAGAAGTTTGTGTCCTTGTTTTAGCTTCGCAATTTTTCAAGCGACCAGGCAGGAATATGGCCATATCAACGATATGGCCTTCTTCCTGCCAAAGTAATTTCACATTTTTTGTTATAGCACATGGAAAGGGTATAGCGTGCGCATGTCATTTGTTAGTGAAATGCAGTTAACCACACTTTTGCCTTGTCATAGCTGTCAGTATTCATTGCATTGAGTTATTTAGTGATAGTTTATGATAATATAAGTAAGTTATTACGAAGAAAAATGAATAGGACTAATCGAATAATGCAGCTGGTTAACAAGATTAATGCAGAATCGGTAAGTTGAAACTTTTATGGTTTCAATTATTACAATAATGGTCTGGTTTCAAAATTTACTTTTGTAAGAGTTGCAAGATCAATCGCACCAACTAATTAAAAAGGGGAATTCAGATGGAGAAATTAAAATAATATCCCAAGAGGAGTCCCAGGGTTGCTCTATTCTTGACGAAGTTAATACCACCATGTGTAATACTATTTCCAATGAAACTTGTGAAGAACCGCTACAATCTAAACTTAATGAATACGTATTTTCTTCAGTTGATGAAGACTTTGAAACACTTTATGATGACAATAATTCTGGTGATGATGAAAATTGGGAACCCTATAGTGAATCTGAAGACGAATCTGGTGACCAAACTAGTGACGATATTAATGTGGAACTACAACAGGTTGCTGCAACTGCTTCCACTAATGAGAAAGCGGATGCGGATGTTAACACTATAACAACCCCCACTAAGGGTAAGAAAAGAAAACGTGTTCCTGAAAAATGGAAGGTGAACGAGGCAAAGAAAAAAAAGAATTTAGGAGAAAGTTACGTCAGTAAAACTGGCAAAAAGGTACCTGCTAAACAAATTAAGCCTACGTGTGAGAAATGTATCTATAATTGCACACAAAAGATTACTAATGATCAAAGGCAAGACATTTTTGAAAAATTCTGGAAAATTGGTAATTTGCATGATCAAAGGCATTACATATCCCGATGTATGGCTGTTATTGACAGCGGTAGAAATAAAGCAAGAAAATCCAATCAAGCTTATCATTTCCAAATAGAAGGCCAGAACATTAGAATCTGCAAGTTATATTTTATGAATACTCTGGCAGTGGGAGACAAAATGATTCGGAATGTGGTGAAAAAGCTAGGAAGTGACGGAATTCTGCAGGACGATAAAAGGGGTAAACATGGAAAACATAAGACGGTTAGTTTAGATATAAAAAACGGAATAAGAACACACATAAATTCGATCCCGAGAATAGAGTCACATTATTTAAGATCGCAAACTACCAGAGAGTACATTGAAGGGGGAAAATCTCTTGCCGACTTGCACAGAGATTATGTTCATGAATGCAAAAGCAAAAATGAGAATTTTGGGAATATTACAATGTATTCGCGAATATTTAACAATGAATTCAATATTTCTTTTTTCGGCCCAAAAAAGATCAATGCTCGAAGTGTCTTGATTACGAAAACGCCACAGAAGATGAAAGAAGTTTAAAAAAGGAGGATTTTGAAAACCACATAAAAGAAAAGGAATTGGCCCGTAAAGCGAAAGAGAATGACAAAGTTCAAGCTAAAAGTAAAAGGTGTATTGCTGTTTGTTTCGATCTAGAAGCAGTACTACCTACTCCGTCTGGGGAAGCAAGTCAATTTTACTATAAATCAAAGTTGGCTACATACAATTTTACAATTTGTGACTTGGGAACGGGCAAAGGTTATTGCAACGTATGGCACGAGGGTGAAGGTAAGAGATGAGTAAATGAAATTGCCTCATGTGTTTATTATTTCTTGGAATCGGAATGTCAACTTAACCTACCAGTGTGTTTTTATTCTGACAATTGCAGTGGACAGAATAAAAACAAATTCATGGTAATGATGTTTATCTACGCCGTTCAGCACCTTCAAATTCCCTCTATTACACATTCATTCTTAGTAGTCGGACACACTCAGAACGAAGGGGACTCAATACATTCAGTTATTGAAAAACAAAAAAAGAAAACTTTGCGTTCCGGCCCTATATCGATCCCAGAACAGTGGGTTACAATAATCCAGACTTCAAAAAAACAAGGAGAAAGTTACTCTGTTAAAGAATTGGTATTCGATGATTTTTTTGATTTTAAAAGCTTGGAGAACGCTGGTAAATTTAATTTTCAAAAAAACGAACACAATGAAAAGGTGTTATGGGGCGATATTGCAATCCTACAAGTGGAAAAAGAGAATCCGTATGTGCTAAAATACAAAACTAGCTTTGAAGATAGTGAGTTTATGAGTATAAATATACGAAAAACAGGAAGGCCACCAAACTTAGCCTTAAAAAAGGCTTACGAGGCCCCACCGGGAATAGCAGCAAAGAAAAAGAACGGTTTATTGGAACTCTGCAAGAACAATCAAATTAAACCTATGTACCATGGTTTTTATAAAGCGTTGGGGGTGAACAATTCCCCAGAGGAAGAACAATAAAAGAATTTATTTTTGTGAATTAGCAATAAAGAGAGTAAGTTTTATTTTTGTGAATTAGCAATAAAGAGAGTAATTTTTATTTTTGTGAATTAGCAATAAAGAGAGTAAGTTTTATTTTTGTGAATTAATTAGCAATAGAGTAATTTTTATTTTTGTGAAGAAAGCATTACTTTATTCATTTATTTTGTGAATCGCTTTTTTGTAAAACTATAGTTCCTGTAAGTTCTATTATTTAATAAAACTACAGTAAGTAACAACCAATGCCTGAATCTTATTACAATTATACAGCAACTGGTCAAGAAAAAGGCCACAACTGCAAAAAAAATTGCCATGATAGGTATTATCTACTAAATTTTCCTACATAATATTATAATTGCAATAAAAATATGTTTCCAAAAACATGAAACAGATAACTAACTTCATAGAATTATCACACTGTAAATAAACGTTCAAAGTGAGATCCTCAACATTCGGTATTTTAAACTTGTGGCTCTTTTCCTGCTTGAGTGCGATATCTAATTGTATAATAATCAACCTAAAACATTCTACAATTATTATTGTTGAATTTAAATACGGAAAAGTATAAATAAATAATCGTAACTTAAGCTTACACGGTCCGAAATTATAAAAACTCCTAACTCAGCTGCACATCCGACCCCATTATACAAAACAAGTCAGATATGTTACACTAAACTTTATCTTTTAGTGTCTTCTCGAATCACAAATTCATTTGAATACTACTTAAATTATATACCGACACAAATGATATTTCGATTACCAGCCGAACAATGAAAAGAAAGTAGGCCGAGACGTTTTTATCATTCGAATGAGTTATTAGCATCTCGCTCATGCTGCGTAACTGAACACTTGGAATTGTTAGCAAATGCAGTTCGAGAAGTTTTTATCATTCGAATGAATTAAGAACTATCATCTCGAGATATATGCACAATCGAATATTTCGAATGATTTCATTCGAAATACCCCCATCACTAATCTACACCGCCTAGTATCAGTTCTGAAATACATGCCATGCTATATTTGATTCCTGTTATACTTCCGGAATTTATCTTCCATGTCCCTTTTGTTTATTCTTTTATTAAAATGTCTCTACTCTGTCTCCTTCATCCATTCGTGCCTGGGTTGGTCGTTGCGGTGCCTGTCTCTTTCCATTCAGTACACCGATGCTTCAGTCCTCTGCATTCACTTTCTTCTTCTACACTCCTATTTTCTTCTTTCATCCACGATTGCATATTTGTTTAGTGTTCCATTTCTGCCTTTTAATATTTCCTACATTTCTTTTCCTTCAAGTGGCTTGGTGGTTTTCCTTGTTTACCAAGAGATTGGAATCTTAAAATACTTCTGATTTTTGCTTATTTTAATGTTTAATACTCGTACACTATTACTATCAATTTGCTACTAATTTTTAGATTTGACTTCTGATCCTGATTTTATTTCAGATCAACTCTCTTTATGTAAAACATGCATTTCTAAATAGTAAATGTAGGTCCATTCCATTACAATATAGAATATAGCAGGAGGTCTATAAAAGCGCAATTAATCATACCACTTGTAGCAACGCAGCCCGTCTCCTGCTTTGTCTTTATTACAAAATTAGCCATAAATTGATCTTCAAACATGTAAACACAAAAACAGGAAAATGGTGTATTGTGTACACCTTAATCATATCACATTCGACAATCCAAACAGCACACATGAGCTACATTGCCCGAGGCTCGTTTTTTCTGCTCTCGATATTAATTGGATTGTCAGATTCAGACAAAACCATCTTGGTTATCTCCCGTCGTTGCGTAGACATTAATCGTTTCGCAATGAGCTATGAGCGGAAATAAAAATTGATATACTTATTCTCTAAGTATCAGCTCGTGACAGAACTGAATTAAAAGAAAAAAACAGTTTCCGTAAAGCCGTCAAATTTGAATTAATTAGACACTTTAATTTTGATAGATTTTGTAGGGCTAAAAGTAACCAGAAGGGCCTTTTGGCGTATCGTGTGATTGCAACGGTTTATGTTCTTATTGATGTTTACCGAAAGCCTTTTTATTGACAGATCCGCGGGGGCGCAGAGCGGTTTAATCTCCTCAGACCCCAGATCCAAATGGATGTCCTCGCGGCCTTCACACCAGTCTGAATTTCCTTTACACACTTTTGCTTCTTATATTATGCTTTCGCTCTTTTCGCATTCTTGCCGCCACCGCGTCATTAAGACAAACTCTTTTATTGCTTTTTATTGCCTGTGAAAAATGCAATTTAGTGGTGGAAATTCGGTGTTATTATATTGTTGCGTCTTCCTACAATAAACCCATGGTTTGTAGCGAGCAATTCGTGTTCTTAGCGACGTTTAACGCAATGAAGCTAAATTGGATTACAGGATTTGCTTCCTTGAGCTTCTGCAGAGCTCATCAGAAAGCTGTTAGATTGCGATGAATTCCTTACAGCATTCTGGGTTCGTTAACGCGAAATTTAGGTCAAGACATTGGCATAAGAAAATACAAAAACATAAAAAAATAAGTACTTAAAGGATGAAGGATATGCAATAACGAAAGACGAAAGCACGTACTTGAAACTAATGCGACAGCATACAAGCAGAAACTGAATGCAACCGAATACAAGCATAATATACAGGGTGATTTAAAAGGTGTGGTCCAAACTTAAGGGTCCGATGTGGGATGCTACACGAAGCAAAAAATGTTAATAAACCCATGTCTTATTTCCAACCGTTATCTAGTTACAGAGGATTTCTTGGTTTTTATCGTTGTTCTGGTAAATCAAGTCATAATAGGAAATAAGTCGAACAAATGCTAATTTGTTATGACAGAAGGTGTTTCAAGCTTGAATTGTTGTTGGTAATGATGGAGCCTTTTTCTGCACGTGACTATGCAGAAATGCATTTTGTATATGGCTATTGCAGAGGGAATGCTCGTGCAGCTGTGGTAGAATATCGTAGAAGTACCCTTACCGGCGACAGCCTGACCGCCGAACATTTCCACGGTTGCACAGAAATTTGTGTGTACCAGGTATGGTTAGTTTAGCGGTCCAAACGTTAAGGTGTAATTGATGATGTTAAAATACATTTTTATTTTAATAATCATTACAAGAAAAATTAAAAATAATCATAAATATGTATTTAAAATGTCCAGCCTGCACTTGTATACAAAGTTGACAACGCCGACGCGAGGAATCTCGAACATTCCTCAACTGTTGAGGATCTCTTCGAATATCCACAACAGCTTCATTTATTTTACTAAGTCATCCCTGCTTTGAATTTCCATTGCATAAACTTTTTCCTTTAACGCACCCCACGATCTTCTCTCCTAGGCCTGTGTTGCGCGTTTTAAAAGTACCACGGACATAGAGGACCTACAGCTTAACGTGGCCTCCGAACGACGGGAAGTGTAAACACTCCTACTCCAGAGAAGATTTATTAGGCAGAATACCTCCTGGCTTGCCATTGCCTTGCGAGGGAGCACGTCCGTTAAAAATCCGATGCTCCGGTACTAGGAATACACGGCCGCCTCTTCCAAACTAGATTAACATTACTACAAGACCCAAAAATTACTTAACTAAGGAGATAATCAAAAACCTAGCTACGCTAAAATGGTTGAAAGAAGAATCAAAGAAATGTTTCAGAATTAGAGACAACTTGCACATTTATTTAAAGGTACACCAACACAGAACTCACATACAAATTTCACCTAATTGAATTTGAAGTTTTTGACAATGAAGCTAGAGAATAAGTTAGCAAATTAAAATTTAATAAATACAAAGAAACACAAACTTTTAAGATTAGAACAAAACACACGTGAACTTAAATATTATACAAACCCCAACACCATCATAAATTTCCATCCTCGCCTCCTAAATGCGTCAAACATAGAATTTAATGACAAGGAGGTATATTTTATAAATAAAAGATTCAAATTCTGTCCATTCCCAAAATTCACTAACAATATTAATCCTAGAACCTATAGGTTAAGTTTTATTTCGTAAACCCATAGGTGGGGTCATATACGACCCAGTACTTCAGGATTTCTTCTGATTAAATAAAAAAACTGCATTGAATTGTAAACATTTTATTTTAACTAAAGAATAGTTCTACATTAACATAAAAACATACAATCATTTTTACTTCCGTAATGGAAATTTGTTTCTAACGTATGAACTACATATGGAATTTCTATGCTGGGCGCACTGGAAACGTCCTTTAGGATTTTTTTTTCTGGGAAACACATTGCAGCGACCGGATCCTCTTTGCCTTATGGAATTTCAACCTCTAGCATATCGTCTCCAACGATGTCTGCAATAAGATTTCGTAGACTACGCTGTAAATTTTTCTTAGCCAACCGATTTTTTAAAATGGAAAAACAACTGTTTTGGCCACTTCTTCAAAAATTCTCCACGTGGCTTACTTGTATTTGTGACTTCTCTATGAATGATATGGGCATTTATGGCTCTACCATCCAGCATTCCATAAAATACACGCAATGGCCATCTTCTGGTTTTTCTGGTAACTGATTTAGAATGGCACATCTGGTCGAAAGTGTCTACGCCACCCTTTGTACTATTATAGAATAGTATCATTTCAGGTTTACTCGTTTCTGGATCAACGGTATTGTCCATATGAGGAAAGCAAGACAACATTTTTCCGTTTTCAGGGCCGTAAACCACTAATGTAAATTCGGATGTAAAACCAAAAATGGAGGTTCCTACTTCTCGTTTACGGTTTATAAAATTTTGAGGTATTACACATTTATTTTTTCTTAGAGTACCAACCATTCTCAGCTTATGGTTCAAAAGCAGTTTTTCAGCTAAAGGTATGGACGGAAACCACCCACATAACCAAAGTTACTCAAAAGATAACTAAAAGTTAACCTCTCAAAAATACAAGGTCACCAATAGTTAATCAAAAGATATCCTGTAGGTTAACTATGTCACAAATTAGTTAACCATAGGGCAACCCTAAGGCATCCATAAAGTCGGTAAAAAGTTAACCATAAAAGATGTCCAAAAGCTAACCTTGAAAGTCATCTTTTGGTTAACCACAAAAGATGTTCAAAGGCTAACCTCGAAAATCATAATTTGGGCACCTCCTCGACATACCCGAAAATAATGTCCATTGTAGCATTGTTGCAAGTTGGTTAACCTTAGAAGATGTCCAAAAGTTAACCTTGAAAATCATAATTTGGGCACCTCCTCGACATACCCGAAAATAATGTCCATTGTAGCATTTCAAAAAGGTACAATTTCTTTCAGAATGTGTAAATAAAAAATGCGTGTACAAAAAATTGCTATTTATTATCATAAAACTATTTTAAATACAATAAATTATTAACACATCATGTACAAGAATTTTTACAAAGACTTCTTGAGTCTTTCTGCAGACTTCCGGACCCAAACTTTAGTGGTGGACAAAATGTCCACTTCCGTGGCACCCGGTATAAGCTTTCGTACTGCAACTGTAAATAAACAATAATTTGTTAACAAAACTTCGACTATATATAATTTTTTCAACTTCTAGTATTAACCCAATAACCGAATTTACCCTTATAGGTATTTGTGGTATTTAAAGAAACCATTTCGAGTTTTTAAAAGTGTTAATGTGTAATATATGCTTCTTCTTTAAATAAATCACCCCCCCTCCTAAATTGTGTAAAACACAATATCATGAAACTAAACGGGGTGGTTACATTATAGCAAAAAATGTTATCCAACAAATACAGACTAGTGTTACATTGATCCTAATGTACTCAAAAATGTTAATTATATTTATTCCGCTATGATAAACGATAACTATTTATTAAATTTCTTTGATTTGATACAAATATGGTAAAAGTTATTAAGAGAAATTACCTAAAGAAAGGTTTCAAACAACCCCATGAACTTTCTCACAGAGAAATATTTAATAGTTTACCTGAATTTATAACGTTTTAGAAAAATGTACGTCTTAAATTAAATTTAAAAAATGAGATAAATTACGTTATCAAATAATTCCTAGATTATGAAGTGCAAAAATGCGTAAATTACGTCAAATATAAAAAGAGATACGAGATATTCAGTGTAAAAATACTTAAATTATAAGAGGTTATAGTAACGAAAGTATAACATACCTATGACTATTCGATTTATATTCAATCCCTGCAGTTTGAGTTTCTGATGGGCACCGGATCCAGCTTAATCCATTACTGATCGTATCTGTCACCATAATGGAACATATTCTTCTCGTTGCATGTCCAACGCTAGTACCACCAACAGATGATAAATGCTTAACCTAAAAAATAAAAAATGAGTTAGCAGCTCTTGCCACATCCTAATATTCAATTAAAACGTAATAGCATAAAATAAACACTTTGTAATAAAGCGTTGGCTTGTTGCCAACGGGTTTCACAGAGACAGCGCCATCACTGGTACTAAGAATATCATTTTTGGTTTCCCTAATAAGTCTGTACTTATGTCCTTTAGAATACTTGTGGTACATCTGCAATTCATCGATTGAAAAACGGTAAACCTTAGCCAAAAATGAAAAAATATAAACTTACCTTAATAATTACGTAATATAATGCACAAACTAAACTTGGGAATACTAACTGAAAACCGAAATGCTACTTCTCGGAAGGAACGATTACAGAGTAGCCATACTTTGATCCCCGAGAGATACTGCGCATGCCTTACGGCCTTACGGTGCAAAATATAATTCATGTTTTGCAACGGTCCACGATTATTACTTATCCGGATTTTAAGTTTTCTAAGAAAAACCCCTAATACCCACTAAATAAGAATAATAGAACGTTTTAATCCAACTACTTATCCCTTTCATAATACTTTAAGTAAATTTGGTTCTGCTGGAAATTTTAAAGACAAGTATAGTGTTTTTATTCTCAATTGGCACACTTTACCTGGAGACGCTTAACTCCTGGTGAAAGGATTTGTATTGTTAAGAGCTGTTAACTGATTATCTGTGTGCTGTACCGCTCGAAACGAACATTGCACGTATTAAGGGGAATTTCCAGCTTCTTGTTTCAGAAAAAGCGAAAAAATTCGTCGACTCAGGGCGCCCGCTAAATTTATATTACTTAATATGATGATATGGAACAAAATAGTATTCAAATATGCACTTTACTTTATTCAGTAGCATTACGATTTATAATACAATAATTAATAAATTATAAAATTAATAATAAAATATAAACGACATTCACATGACAGGATATTTTACATACATAATTCAATAGAAAGCATCATAAAAATATTTTCAAAATTAATCTTGTTCTTCACTAAAATTAAAACCATTATCACTATCGCTGCTATCATTATGCAAATTTATTACTAAAGGATTTCCTCGGGAAACATGCCGAATACAACTTTTCCACAAGTCTTGGTCGTTTTTTAAATCATCCATAATAAGTTTAATTTAATTTTATTTATTTTTGGGTCTGTTAATAGGCCTTGCAATTCTAAATACGACCCTGCGCTAGGTCTGGTAAAGAGTTGAAGTATACTTGACTTGCTTAATCCGGTGTTACGAACTAAGCCTCTACAGGTAAAGTGTGCCAATTGAGAATAAAAACACTATACGTAAGTGTACCTATGACTAATCTAAAATGATTCTAGAAGAAACTTGGATATTCCCCAACTTTATTGCTATTTGGCTATGGATTAATTTGAACAAATACTGCAAGCATTTAACGGTCACCTTTTACGCAAGAAAAGTTTATCACAATAGTTGGCTTAATGGTAGTTAAGAAGAATGTCATTTTACTAGTAAAATGTAACCGCATATTTTTGCAAAAGAAGACCATGTGCGTTAGTCAACACGTCTGTTTTTCTGGTCCGTCAGTTCTTCTTACTCTGTCCTACTTATTGTTCAATGAATCCTAGATAGAGTGCGAAGAGGAGACAGTTGTGTTTATACACTATGCTGGGGTGTGACGTTTACTACACAAGCATATAATTCAAAAATTTGTACAATAACAAAATGTTTGTTTAATAACCTTAAATACGGCCTAACAGTAATATACCTATTAAAATATTTTGATATAAT
>JABXWE010009427.1:0-23688 GCA_014611495.1 Limonius californicus | reverse complement strand
ATACATATATTACATCGTCGATTGCTGATTCGTATTTTCTTTTAATTAAAACCCCCACTCCTTCTTTCCCTCTTTCTTCTTTTCCTACACCACTGTAGATTAAGGTGTAGTCCTCATATGGTATTACTCCTTTACCTTTCCTTTTTGTCTCCGAAATACAACATATATCTATATTGTTTCTATCCAACTCCAACATCACTTGCTGTTGTTTCTTGTTCCAAGACCGTACATTCCAGCATCCTATCCTGATCACTCTTTTTCTCCATTCTTGCTTTTTCCGTTTTCGCGCAGTTTTCGTCGTCATCAAATCCGTCCGATTCCGAGGCTGTTCTCTGGTTCTAGGAGCTTACATTTATGGTGTAAGTTTATGCACTTATACTCTAAGACGGAGCCTTCTTAAATCTGGACTTAGGGATTGCAAAGACTGGAAGAAACTCCTCCTATCAGAAAAACAAAGGCTCCAACGTTTGAGATGGGCAAAGGATCATCGCCATCGGGCCTCAGAACAATGGCAGAAGGTATTATTTGTTGATGAATCTACCTTTAACATTAACAATCATGTTGGAAACACATATGTTAGAAGATTACCTGGAGAAGAATTTTCACGACAGTGTGTTCTGCAAAACAATTAAACATTCAGCCTCTATCATGATATGGAGCTACATGCCTGCTGAAGGTGGTGGTAAACGTGCACGTTGTATTTGGCATGATGAATGCAACCAAATACATTGATACCCTACAGGAGAAGATGCTGCCTAGTAGAAAAAAGTTATTTTCTGACAAAGTTTTTATACATCAAGATGATACTGCTCCTTGCCACAGAGCAGAGGTTGTTCATCTCGACCAATAAAAGTAAAAGAAGAGATTGGCCAGCACAATCCCCGGACCTAAAGCCTATAGAAAACTTATGACAGAGGATTCTCTAACATTATTTCAAGAAAAAGGTTTACAAGAAAAAGTGGAAGAAATCGAATCCCTTATTGATGTCTGGTATCGCTGCATTACGAAGAAAGAATTACAAAAACTGGTAAATACTATGTTAAAAAGGTGTGAGTTTGTTTTTAAAAATAAAGGATTGCCTATGAAGTAGTAAAATAGTTTAAAATTAATTAGTGTGTATTGTAATAAACGTTTAGGTGTAGACAACATTATTATATATAATGTACAATTTTTTTGGTTTTGAACAAATTGTATATCGTATTATTTCCGTGTTTTATGGTTCAACATTTGGGCTATTATTATTATTAGTATTGTGTTTAAATACCTGTATTATATTTGCAATGGTGAAATGAAAAGTATTTGTAAACAATGGGTTTAAACTGCAATTTATAGTATTCGTGCAACTGATGTAGAACTTTTTCACAGCACATAATTAAATATCATATTAAGTTTTTATAATATCTACACACAAAGTAAATTTCGTTTTTTGTTAAACATTATTGAATATCATTTATTTATAATATATTTAATAAATAAAATTAAATGGGGTCTCTACTGTACCCCAAAATTAATAGAAACAAGATTCGGCGTATAACCGTCAGTTGATTTTATTCCTTGGTTATGCATTTGGCAATTACTGTTATCATGTTGCTGTAATTTATAAAAAAAACTCCATAAAATGCCGTTGCATTAAAGTCAATGCATTAAATTTTCCCGAGCTGTTTCAACATATATGTAGATTTTGATGAGCTTCTTAGAATTATTCACAATTGTGGAATGCTGTGTATACAACACACCCTGCTTGATTCATGAACTTGTAGGTTAATTCTATTTAATCATCGTGAATCAGTGATCAACTGAATATCACAGTTTCGCACTAAAAGCATTTTTAAAATAGTATGTAAGACAGTTGATACTACCAAGCGATATTGAGCCGCAGTTGAAGAAGATCAGCTGAAAATAAGATTTACTACAAGAAATATGATGAGCGTTTCATTGAATTCGACAAAACAAAATTTATTAAATAAATTTAATAATTTTGAACGTAATGTTCTCTGAATTGTTTGAATGTAAATACAAGAAACATGATTAAGTACGGAGTAACGAATTACTAAACATTAATAAAAAATTTATGTATAACTTAACTGTAGAAACAAGATAGAAATTAAAGGAAAAACGATCGGAAACGTAACATCATACGTGTATGATGATGATTTAAAAATGGGAAAGAACAACCAGCAATCAGATATCGGAAGAAGAAATAAACTAGGATGGTCGGCTTTTGGAAAATTGGCGTATATACTGAAATCTCACAAATATTATATGAAATCTAAAGTCAAAGTTTTCCACATATGTGTACATTCCGTATTAACATATGGCATCGAAGACGTTGCTCTCACTAAGAAAATAATACAGTAACTAAAAGTTGCACGAAGACGTATGAAGAGAAATGTTAGGCATTAGTTTAAAAGATAAAATAAGAGAAGAAATTTACAAGAGACACAACGGGTCTAGTAGAAGTTGCAGGCAGAGTAGCTAAGCTAAAATGGAGTTCGGTTGGTCAGGTGATAAGATCAGGAGAAGATTGTTGGTCAGGAAGAGTACTAAATTGACTACCGAGAACAAGTGAACGAACTGTAGGACGATCAATAGCAAGATGGAGGGAACTGCCGAAACGGATGGAAGATACTGGAAAGAATAGCGGTGGACAAAGGCACATGGAAACAACTAGCGGAGGACTACATCCAGAAATGGAATAGCGTCTAAATAAAGAAGAATGAATAACATTGGCAAGCAGAAGTCATAGTAGAATTTAGAATAAATATCTGGGAGACGACGGCTTATGGCAAAAATTTCAATGTGGAAAACACAGAAACACTTAGGTCATGGAACTCGCGGTCCACAAAAGTACTAACCAATAACAAATATAAAAATATTTGCGGATGCTAAAATTAGAAAGTCATTCATTATAAAACCGTTATAACACGATATTTCAACAAAGTTATTATTGTTTTCGCCTAAAGTGCAAATAAAACGTAGCTCGTAGATTACCAGTTTAGCTAATTATTTTTTAAATACTTATAAATTATGCGCACATATTTTACTTGCAGAAAACGATAACAAAGTTTGTGTACGTTGGTTGTCCTACCACAATCATTCATGTTTAACTTTTAAGTTTCGCAAAAATAATCCAATACTATTGAGAGACCTACCAGAAGAAGATAATAACAGAAACTCCATCTTTGCTCGGTTCGAAAATCGTTATCTCTTTATCAATTACCATTGACGGGAGACAATTTCCATGGAACTATACCTATTCTTATTTTTATAATTAAAGAACTGCACAAGGAAACTAGGAAAAAAATCGAAAAAATTATCTTCTGCAAGATATTGTAAGTGTATAACATTTTTCGACAAAATGTTCGCTGAAGACCATTACTTCAATGGTCTATGTTTTGAAACAGAAGGAAATCAATACTTTAGAATAAGGTGACACAGATCTTGGAAATTTATTAGCTGTACGATTGGCTTCAATGCGACTTCGGCGACGTGCAACCAAGTTTGACTCGGTGATATTTCTAGTTCCATATCATTTCCAGCTTTTCTAATTTTTCCTGATAACTCTGCCCTATTATTACTTGATTGTTTGTAAACAATGGATTTCATGTAGCCCCATAGAAAAAATTTTGAAGGATTGGGATCTGGGTTTCGCGGTGGTCATAGATGATCACTCTCGCCGCCAATCCACCGTTGTGGTTATTTAAATAATTTAACACATTTCACGTGAAGTGAGCAGGAGCACCATCCTGCATAAACCACATACGCAAAGTAGGTAAAACGTTTTCCAAAATACGATGGAGGTTCAAATTTGACCTGCATTTCATATTTTTTCTGAGCCTAATTGAAGAGCTACTAAAGCGGTTTTATATTCATCGACGTAGGCATGTTAAACAACGACATAAACAATCGCAACTTGATTCTATCAATACTCTCAGTTGTATTAATAATGTCGTGCAACAATGTGTTAAATTCTGTTGCACAACGTGTAGTTATTAAATTTCTGTTCAATGAAGGTGTAAAAGCGACTGATATTCATCAGAGACTTCAAAAATAATTTGAAGAAGAGTGTTTATCACTCAGAATTGTGTAAATGGTGTAAATCCTTCCAGGATGGTCGTGAACCAGTGTCGAACTTGCCGCATGCTACCCGTCCAGCGTCTGCTGTAGGAACATTCAAATAATTGACCAGTTGATCCGGAAGAATAGGCAAATAGCTGTGAAGGAAATGTCTGGGATTCTAAACATTAGTGTTGGTAGTGTTCAAACTATTGTCCACGATAAGCCTAAAGTTAGTAAAGTTAGCGCCAGAACCAAAACAATTTTCCGCAGAACAACAGCAGAAACGACTTCAGGTTTGCAGAGAACTACGGTCGCGCTATGAAGGCGATGACTTTTTGTCACGTATCGTAACTGATTAGACCTGGGTATACCATTATATCTCAGGAAGCATAATTGTTAGCATGGAATAGCGTCACTCAAGCTCACCTCCGCCTAACAAATTCAAAACTCAACCATCGGCTGACAAAGTTATGGCGACTGTACTCTGGGACGCTATTGAACCAATTTACGTCGAGTTTCTCGAAGAAAGAAAAACGATTAATTCAGCTTATTACAGTTAGCTTCTTGGAAAGGTTAAGCTGGCCGTACGAACAAAAAGACGCGGTCTCTTAAGCAAGGGCGTTATTCTACTGCACGATAACACTCGCCCACATACAGCCCATCTAACGAACAATACATTGACTAAATTGGGCTGGGAGGTACTGTCTCACCCCCCATAGAGTCCGGACTTGGCCCCAAGTGACTATTATCTCTTTGGGCCACTCAAAAAGTTCTTGGTTGACGGGAATACGGAAGCTACCGGAGCTATGGGACAAGTGTATTTTAAAGGGGGGTTGTTACTTAGAAAAATGATGTATATATAATATTAATTTCCAGTTTGTATCGACCAGAAAAAAATAAAATGCAGGTCAAATTTAAATCAGCCTCGTAATTCAGGTATGATTCTGCATTTAGCCAGTAGGAAGTTCGTACGGTCCTATCAAGTAACCTCCAACAATTTCAAGTCATACGTTCTGAAAATGCTTCGTTCTGGCTATACGGCGATTTTCATTACTCTGTGTTTAGGAATTGTTAGTATTTATTATGCCTTGACGAGTAAAAGTGGTCCCATCGGTGACGAGCACCCGACTAAGAAATTTCGCGTTTTTACTTTACGTATTACATAACCACTGATAAAAACGTAATATTGGTGGTGAAACAGTTTGCAACAACCTTTGTACATTTGTATGGTGATATGGATGCAGAAGTTGGGCGCGAATAACTGTATGTGTACTCGTCCTGGTACAGCTATTGCTGCGGATAACTACCGTACACTGATTTTAGCATTTCCTTCAACCCGATGTAGTATAGGGGAGACTATTGCACCAAGACCATGGTGTACGTTGGACCACTTCGAATATCCGGGACGTGCTGACACTTAGAGGGCTCTCGCCATACCTCTTCCGCCATTACAACACACTCAGTGCTTACATCGTATTTCGTCGCTGCCAGTTTAGTCTTTCGTGAGTTATCATAAGAAGTTGTTTATGCCAGTAAAATTTTCGTGTGTGGTGTATTAAAATTAGTGCCTCAATGTGTGCGCAAGGATTTGGTATTGCGATACACGCGGATAGCCTATACTTAGTTAGTAACATGCTAGTTTTGTTTAGTTGATAGGTTAAGCGCTTCGGAAAGCTCGTGTACGTTGGATCCAGCAAGCATCGTGTACCTAGGACCGGTGGATCATGGTACAAGATTTTACAGCATGCTGTTTTTTTTGTTTATAATTATAATATAATAATATATATATAATAATAATAATAATGCCTCTAATGCAGGTCTTGTAATAGTTACATTCCCACCTTATACTTCCCATATATTGCAGCCGTTGGACCTATCCATCTACGGTCCGTTGAAGTGCTATTACGAGTACAACCAGGCTATTGAGGCTTGGCTTCTTAACAACAAAGGGAAAGCTTTTGATATCTACAATGTAGCGGAAGCCTTAGGCACAGCTTGTCCTCGGGCGTTTACTCCAAGCAGTATTATGTCAGGGTTCCGTAAAGCAGGAATCTATCCCTTTAATGAAACAAAATTTACTGATGATGACCTTCTATGCTCCTATGTTACTGATCAATCGCCCCTGGACCTTTTAGCATTATTTCGGACCCTGGACCTTCTGGTGCTACTTCGGTGAGTGAGACTACTGGTGCTGTGTAACACCAAGCAATAAACCAGAAACAAAGAAATTCGTTACACCTGAAGAGGTCCAGCCTTACCGTAAGGCAAAAACCACTGATCAAAGCAGAGAAAAGTGATGTAAATGCATCTCTTGTGGTCGATGGACACACTATCGTTGTTACTCAATTGACAAAGAATTGGTTATGATTATACCATATATTTGAACATTTTTAAGTATGTACTGTTTTAAAAACACAATTTTAATAAAATATTCTCAACACCCCGGTCAATCTAATGTATGTTCCTGTTAAAGCTTAATCTACTTTACTTGGTCCAAGGAACAAGATGGTTTTCTCAAGGTAAACGAGCATATTGTACCTAGGTCCATTGTGCACATACTATTAACAAAATTTATATTAAAAAACATACGAAAAATCTGCCGACAGCACCTTCTACAATATAAAGTAATGCTTATGAGATTGTTCGGCTTCCCAAATAGTGAATGTGTATCAATTTTCAGCTTGTTCCGAAGTTCTGTTTCTGAAATAAACCCAATGTTAAAATGTTTTTTGCTTTTCTTCTTTACACACTTTTGTACCAAGAAATGTTTCCTTTAGTCTGTCTCCTTTGACCTCAGGAAGTTGTAACTAAGCTATGTTCCTTTACTTTCTGGACACCCTGTATATCATTGACTTTCCTATCACCCCTAACATTGAATCCATTGCTGTTTACAAAGTCCGTAAGCTTTCCTTCAATTAACCATATTTATTTAGTATTGTCCTTCTACAACCGCCGAAATGTGTTACAACTAAATATATTTATAGCGAATTACCTTATTTCCAATGAAATGATGTGACTACAAAACAGGGTTTGTCGAATTTTTGAATGTTTCTGGTTAGCCGTGTCTCGTGTACGTCTTAAAATTTGAAGTTGAATATTAATTTGTGGTAACTGAATGGAATTGGCAGCAGTAGTTTAACCACAAAGCAGGCGTGTATCAAATGGCGCTATTGTAAAGTTTCTCCGCGCGTACACAAATAATTTGTCATTTTAAATTCAACGAATGTGCGTTATGTGGTCTCCCACGTACCAGTAGCTCAAAGGAAACAATGCAGTACTTGTGGCTCCTTCGCGGTTGTCCGTGATGCTCAGCTAACCACTCATAAATGTGTATAAATTTCGCGGAAAGTTATATAACCACGGTGACCTTTGGGTAATAATGGTGCAGCCATTAATAGAATTTGATCTATTGTTGGAGAAACAATTAATGTTTCTTTTGTATTATTTATGTGTTCTAACTTTAATTTATAGCCTACTTTGTTTGTCGCCATGTGCAAGTTATGTACCTTACAATTTTAATGCACTGCAAACTTTATTGTACGCTTGATTTTCTGTATCATTTTAATTTTGTGTCAATTTCATTCTTCAAAATTTACTTTTAACGTTTATACCATATAGTAAATTCATTTCGAAAAATAATGCCTTATTTGTGATACTCATTTTCTTGATAGTTCGCATATACTTTAGGTACCACTTCTAGGAATGGGCAGTATTTTCTGCCTCATAAGTCTCCTCAGTATCAAGGGGAACTACAGTTTTACTCGAATTCCTACGACAAAAATACCAAAGAAGGCTCTAGGTATTTCGATTCACGGCTGCCAAAGCTGAATTGAGAAATTTGTGTGGCGGGTTACAACACAAAAGTTTTATATTATTTTGGCTGCGTCTACCTTTAGAGAGCTCTCAGCCTGAAATACCAAGCGCAAATTTAATGTTATTACGATTAATGCAGTATCATTTATTACTAAAATAGTTTAACCTACAAACTTGCTTACCCGAAACGCAGTATTTTTCTCGCTGTTATCCTATAAAGATGAGGCTTTATTTTATAAATAGTTTGGTTATACACAATGTGACGTTTGCCTGGTTTTAATCCAAATTTGCAGAATCGTTAAATTCACTTCTCTATTTTCATTCCTAAATAAAGCATCTTAGGTAACCCTCCGTTAGTCCAAAATATTGTCAGTGGAATGTGTATTGTTTCGTCTGTACGGGCGACAATTTTTTGGGATAATGCCCTTAGAGTTACACGCGTTTTGCGAAATTTTAAGAACTGGCTGGGAGTCGCAAAAAAAAGGTCGGGACTAGCGTGTTCCGGTGTTCAGATGTTATGTGACGAGTGCAACCTAGGGTTCGGGGGTTGATAATTGTTCGTATAAAATTCGATAAAAAGTCGAATTAAATATATACAGCAATCAATATTTAAATGAAGAATACAATTCTCTTTTCGTTTTGGATGGATAAAAATTGTAACCCTGTTAACGCCGTTACCGCCGTTTTAACAAAAGTTTTGTGTCCGTTTCCTTCGTTTCTAGCTGACTTAAAACACTTAGTTCGCTGTCTTCCGAAGAAACATCCTAAATAGGCAATATGGTGTAATCCATTGCAATCCAGCGCATTGTTCCCTTATGTATGCCTCGATCTCTTCCTATCTTCGTCTACTCAGGGGCGTCCATCAAATAAGGATACAAAAAAGGAAACCTTCTTGTGCTTACCTCAACACTGTCGCTGAACCAAGGTAAACATTTTACATGTATACCGTTATTTAGTGAAAACTGTCCGCAGTGATTTCTTTGCTTTAGTCCTTCGAATGGTTGAAAACAGACGGAAATCAATCAAAAATGAATAGGGATATTGTAATATAAAACACATATGTTTGTATTTGGCGGCTAATAATCGTCTGTTATTGATAATTAGAGCAAGCGGCAATGTTTGATGTTAAAGCACAACAAACAGTTGTAATTGTTTAACCGTATTAGTGTCAAGCGAGTTTGTGTGTTTCATTAAATAATCTTAAGATCACAAATGACGACGTGGTCTAAGCCGAAACTAAACTGTAATATTGACAATCTTAAGATTTTTTTGATTCATTGTTTTTTTATTCGTGTGTTACATTTGTGTTCTTAGTAATAAACAACAAATCAGAGAAAACATTTAACAATAGAACAACGAAATTATGCCGTTGTTATGCACCAAAGAGGAGATCGTCAGGTCGACCTTGCTTATATATTAGGAACCACACAGAGCGTAATATCACATGCCCTTTTGCGCCTTAGAGAAACAGAGACGACTGCAAGAAGGCTTGGATCGTTTCCATCGAGCTTCCTAACTGCTCGAAATCTACAGTAACTGCTCCAGAATGCCACAGGAAATTGGAGTCTCCGACCAAACTGTGAATAATTCAATTGTTTGAGGTAGGGCTTACCTAATACCGCCCCCGAGATGTCCTGCAAGAACTGTGGCTCCGTGAAGACACTGGGTGGAATGGCCAAGACGCAGGCTTCAAAACTCGACACCGTGGGATGATATACTGTTTTCGGACGAGTCCAGATATTGTCTCAGCAATGATAGCCGGCGTCAAAGAGAATATCGTAGTGCGGGCATCGTACTATGGCGCATGAATCTTATTGAAGGTCCAAGCGTCAAATGTATTTGAATCGGAAGACAAAATTGGAGAGCAAGATTTATTCACGACTGTACAAGATTATGGAATTCTGTAACTAAGTAAACAAATTAAAAATGAAAAACCTTAACAGCCCCACTAACTAGATGAACGAGCACTACATTTACCCCCCCCCCTCACCACAAAAAAAAATCTCAAGGGAAAGCTTCTGCAACGTAGTAAAGGAAATACAATTTGGTTCAGCTATGAAGAAACCAAAATTTAGATCCGTTGCTAGTAGCTACAAAACCCTTGAAAAATTATTTTTTCAAACATCCTTAAAACTAACAAATTAAATAATGAACATGAAAACATAAAATTATTACAAGAAAAGACAGAAATACAATGGTTCCTTAGGACTACTTAAAATTAAGCAAGACGCACAGGAACGAAACAGGATGGAAGTGTGCCTTGGATCTGAAAAAAAAATAAAAAAAAAACAGATTGTGTAAACAAAAATACAAGTGCAAACAAAATTTATTAAGGTGTACAAACATCAAATAACTAACAAAAAATTCGAAATACTAAATAAAACACCTGTGTGAGTGAATGGAGATTAAGTGTAATGGAGAAAATAAGCGGGTAAGACGATCGATGGATACCTTCCCTTCCTTACCGTAACCTTCAAGTAAGAAATATCTTTGCGACCGCTGTAACACACGGAAAGGACCCAAATACGACTGCTTTAATCCTAACTTATGAGAAACATTGCGTACAAAGACATGCGTCACTGAAAAAATATCCTTGGGAATATAAGAAGGACTGTCGTAGGTCTTCGTAAAAAAAAATTTAGCCGTGTCATGCGTTTGCGAAGTTGCATTACAAAATTTGGAATGTTCACAATCCGACAGAGAAACACCGATTTCTTCCTTAACTGCAGAACTTCACAAAACTAACGGTAATTGGTGGACCCAGTCCGCCGAACCAACCGACCTGAGCGCTTCGTTTACCGTGCGGTGGAATCGTTCCACAATTCCTTGACTCATGGGATGCTGAATAGAAGATTTAACATGACGAATGCCAAATCTATTCCAAAATTTCATCCACGCTGAAGAGGTGAACTGTGGAAGGAACTGAGGAACCCCAAAACGAGAAACCCAACCGTAAATAAAGGCTTTAATTATTTCTTCAGTTAGAGTTGACTTAAGGGGAATTGCCTCTGGTCGCCTACTAAATCTATCGATGACTGTTAAAATATATTTAAACCCTTGACAAGAGGGCAAATGGACAATATCCAGATGAATCCTACAAAATCTATGATTTGGTTCATTAATTGGCTGTAAGGAACCTTTAGTGTGTCGTGAAATTTTGTTACGCTGACAACTGTGACCGGACATAACCCAATTCTTGACATCTTGACGCATGTTCCTCCAAAGAAATCTCTGACAAATTAGTTTTTGAGACGCTTTATTTGTGACGCTTCGCTTACTTGAAATATCAGAAAAAATTATATTTAGATATATTGTAATGGACAGTGCCCCGTATGAAGAGTTTTAATCAAAAACATGTCTTGGCCATTCCAATGAGGTTACATAATTTTTCGAAACTGTTTATAAAAATTATTCTTTTTAAAATTAAAATTTTGATGTTCTTCCTTTTTCGGCACGCTGTTCTCTGAGATGTTTCATTTTTTAAAATTCGTTTACTTTAAAAGTTTTACTAAAATATTTAAATATGTCATTCGTTCTGCGAGTTTAACTTAGTGCGGTATTAACCTACAATCGAAAATAAAACAAAAATAGATACATCGAGAAACACAGTTGTGCCAATGCTCCCTTCTCATATATTTTTATGTGCGCCATTTTGCATTTAGAAATTAGTTTGTGTAAACTGTTCTTAACTGCAGTCATTAGGGCGGTTTTGTTTTTAATTTAAATTGATTTTTAGAATAACTAAAAAATTAATTCTTGGAGGAACACTATTATATGTAATAATGACTGCGCACAAGCAGCTACATAAATAAGTTGTTCGGATGAAGCGCTTTCAAGCTGAAAATCAAATTTCGATTCCTGGGCGATGCCATTTTCTAATATTTACATTAAGTATTTGTTAATCTCAGAGGTATTAACAATTTGTTTTTCATAATATTCTTCATTTAGTAAAAATAATTTTTTTTAACTATTCACCAATAAGTCTTTAAATCCTACTGGTAGCAAGAGTTGGCACGCTTGGAAATAAGAAATAAAATAAAAACTTTAACAAAAAAATTTGAATAACTTTAAAAATTGATTAATGAAACCAATTGACTGCAATCCATAATAGTTAAAAAAAACTAATTTAGAAATAAGAAATGCTGCGGTAAAAGGTATCTGTTTTACTGGTATGTTTATAATGGCAGTTAGATATTTCTTTGTTTATGAACAACATTTATTTTGATATTTTAGAAGAACTCTGAATGTAAGCGATTTCGAAAATTGAGTTCTGCAGAGAACAACGTTCAAATCAATGATAGAAGTTTAAATTTTTTTAATCGGTTTCCTAAAAATGATTTAACCTCGTTGGAACAGCCAAATAATATTTTTGATAGTTGTTTGGTTTTAATGGTACAATCTGTCCCGAAATATTTTTCTAATATTTCAAATATCCGAGATATAAAGCTGATTCGATAGCAGGCTCGCCCTGTATATGATATATCATTTATTACATAATTATTGCCATAGCTTTAACCGGTATAAAATTCTTAATTAGATCTTTTATATCTAGAGTATTCATAATATTACTTTCTATTGACACTGCTGGTAAATCGCTAAGACGTTCCTCATAGAGTTTTTATAGCAAATAGTTTTTTATTAATTTTTTCTCGTTAAAAACGGAAACTCAGTGGTACGAATGTACAGTTGACTATAGACTTTCTATAGCCTTACTGTTTATTATAAACGCTGTAATCTATGTAGTACAGTTTTACTTCACGAATAAATAAAACTTTACTAAGAGTATTATTCATCGTCTTGAAATGGCGCCCCTTCCGATCAGGCGCCTTTGTACGGGCCACAACCTGCTCCAGCGTACGTTAAATCTCAACATTTGAGATTGTTCCACTCAACAGAAAATGCTTGTCTTTAAATTGATCATTGGCTTACAATCTACGTAAAAATTAATTTAGAACTTCACATGTAAATTATTTCTTCCTTTCGTTACTAGCCCTTTCGTACACTGCTAGACTTCGGTCTCTTCTCGGCTACGTGCTTCTCTTATCCTCTGAACTAGAAACACGAGGGACTACACTTTAACGTCGAATCCGACCGACAGAATTTCCAGAGAAAGTTTTTTAGTGTTGAGAACCCACGGCTGTCAACGGGATTGCAGAATTATGTGTAGTGGGTTGCACCACAAGATTTTATATGCTGCGTAGTTATGCCGTGGAGTCCAAACCAAGCCATAATCAACGTTTTCCCAAAAAGCGAGCGTTTTTCCAATGATGTAGTTCAAACTTCATAGTATCTAATATGTAAGAATAATAACACATATTAGCAATGCATGTAGATCTTTGGTTCATAGAGTTTTAATAGTTTCTTCGGACCTGGCAACCAGATATCAAAAATAACTTTGCATATCGTACCTTGAGCCAATATGAAAAACAATACGTATAATATATGACAAAGTGTTGTTGGGCACGTCAAAAGAACCCTCAAACAGGCTAAATTTTCAGGTGTGTTAGGATCGCTCCCTGGCGTCGGTGGTTAGCCATAGTAGCAGAAATAGGCCGAAGTTAAATAAAAACAAACAAATAATAATAAAGTATATTGCCAACAGAGCCTTGCCATGGTTCTGATTGTTAGAAAAGCAGGTAAATATTGAGATGGGGCTTTGTGTATTATGTTCTTAAAATCTGTTATTATGTAATAAGGTGAAAATCCATAAATTAATTCCACATATATCGTAAAAGTAGCTTGATTTTGCCATATCTTGCACTGCCTACTAGCGAAAAAGTGTGGAAAGTGGAAAGGTTGTTTATTATCGTAGCTAGGGCAGAAAACGCTCGTTTTAACCTATTTTAGGTCACTTCAGTGGTGCCTGAAACTAAAGAGTTTTTGGGTATTAAATCAACGGCACATAATAATGGTTACAATACCAAATTAAGTAATGGTATAAATAAAAACTTTCATCCGAAAAGGCTTTCTGACAGTTATATACGTTTTGGACTCTAATTTTACATTTACATCGAAAAAATTACAGATATTATTAACAAACGTAGTACATTTAAAGTAGTTTTTAATGCAACATAAGAGACTTGCTCAACAACAGCAAGCAAACAAGGTATTCAAAAGTTGTTCACTGTGTAATTCTAAGTATATAGGGCAGAGAACTAGAAAGTTTGATGCTATACAGTGTGTCCCAAATATTTTAAGGATGAATTTCGCAACTTATTTAGAGTCGAAAAGTTCATATAAACATATGATCTAACCGTAACCGTTAACAAGTTATTGTTTGTAACTTGTCAGTTTATTACTGTTATACTGAAGTTATTGGCTTCTTCTTTTTATCAATCTTCTCATCGTAATTCACAAGTAATTCACAATGCCAATGTTATTTTCAAATGGAGAATATGCAGATAGTCATTATGTTTAAGGTCTGTGTGATGGAAATGCTTTCGCAGCTCAAGATTATCGTAGAAGATATCCCAATAGAGGACTGCTCACGCGTGCAATTTTCTTTAATTCACATCGTCAGCTGAGGGAACATGGCACTTTCAATGCAAGACATGCAGTCGACCAGGAACTGTCCCATAAACGACGATGAACAAGTTCTTGATTTATTACAGGAAGTTCCGTCTTTAAGTGTGCGAAGAATTGCATTAATTACTGGAATACCTAGAAACCAGGTTTGGAGAATAATAAGAAATGCTTTCTTACGTCCATATCATTATCAAAGAGTTCAAGATCTAGATAATGATTTTGAAGCTCGTTTAAGATTTTGTAATTGGATACAAAATAATCAAAATCTACAGCATATTTTAGGAACGATGAAGCTTCTTTCACCGAGACGGTATCAATAATTATCATAATCTTCATGAATGGGCTGCAAAAAATCCTCATTTAAGAAGACGCTCGCATTTTTAACATAGATTTATTGTTATTTAATAACTGGTATTCGTAATGATCGTCTGATTGGACTGCCCCACTGTTTGAATGGTGCGAATTACGAATATTTTCTAAAAAACTCTTTACCCTTATTAATGGAAGATGTGCCATTACATATTAGACGTGGAATGTGCTATCAACACGATGGGGCACCAGCACATCAATGTGTTCGTGTTAGAGCTTGGCTTAACGCACATTTTCCGAAAAGATGGATTGGAGTAGGAGGACCCGTAGTATGGCTACCGCGTTCGCCGAACCTGACTCTATTAGATTTTTATCCTTGGGGTCACATGAAACGGTTTGTTTATGCAACGGAAGTGCACACGGTAGACGAATTACGCCAAAGAATACAGCAGGCTGCCGATATTATTAGGAATAACCCAGCAAACATATTAAGAACGCAGCGATCTCTTTTGCGACGTGCGGCTTTGTGTATCGAACACAATAGAGGTAATTTTGAACATTTCTTGTAAATAAATAATAAAAATGTATTAAGAAAAGATTTATTTCATAAAATTCGTTACAATAAAATTTTAGCCACTAAAATGATGAAATAAACAATAACTCGTTAACGGGTTCCACCCTAAATAAGTTCTGGCATTCGTAATTGTAATATTGCCGGTACGTTTGGAACACCCTGTACATAAGTTTGCTGGTTCTTAACTTCTCTATATTTGTGGCATTTGAATTTTAGTATAGACGATATAATTGTACCATTGTAACAACAGTAGTGTAATGGTTGCTCATATACAGCGTGGTGGCGCAAAATTCATAAGATTGTTCTTGAATGTTTTTTGGGAAAGCCCTGAAACATGTAATTCGGTTTTATTAAAACGTGCGTTTTTCAATGACAACACCATTTTTCCTGCTTATTTTGATAGATCTCATCAGTTAAATGGCGATATAAAATAATTGCTGACATGACAATGTTTTGAGAAAAAGACACCGGCACGTTTTGGGAAACCCTGTATACGCCACTATAATAAATACAATCACTCGGAAAAATTAAACTTTGCTAAATATTTATTTGAAAACAGCCATGCAAAAACATTAAATACTACCACAATAATATGTATGGGATTTTCCTATGATATGCACGAATTAAGAGAACTACAAGCTTTAAGATTTAACCAACGTGTTTGCTTATACGGCTTTTGAAAATGACGTATAACGTGGAAATGCGTAGTAGGTAGGAAATGTCTAAAAGACCCGTAGCAATTATTAATAATATTATTTTACTTAGTAATTCATATCAACTAAGCCACTAAGCAACATATTGACTGTGCCCAGAAATTAAAGTTAAAAAGTTCTAATTTCTGAAGATTTACTTCTATAGTGACTTTTAAAACCCTGAACGACGTGAAAGCTTTAAGTTCTAGTTGGTGGGTTTTGTAGCATAACCGCAAAATGCGTGCAAGACATTTAAGGAACGTAGAAAAGTCGTCTTATTTATTTTATAAAATAATTAATACTCTCCAAGAAAGAACTACGATATGAACTAGTGCTAGAACACCAAGACAGGTACACAAGGCTACGTAAAAAGTGAAGGCGTCTAAACCAGTTGGACTGGTGTCGAGCGCGTGGGCCGACCATCTCCTGGTGAACTGGTATTCCGCACTCTGAACATTGCCATAGAGACCACGTTGAAACTCACAGCGGTAACTGTAAAAATAAAAAAATACAAATGAGAAAATTTTGTTAGACCATTTACACGTTGACAAAATAATAGATTGCTGAATAACCGCCTGTTGATGTGTATAGAGCCGGGGGATTTATTAATTACGTAATGCTTTAGTTGCAATAATTGGGTTAGGAAAATAAATTGAGATAATTAGAGGAAGCAGGTAATAACTTCTAGAAAGAAGTACCGGATTGGCAACATTTGTCAGATACTCAGTAAGTAAACAATTTCCAGTTTATATATATGGCGGATATGAAAATATTAATTAATAGTTTTAAACGTATGGGTTAAAAATGAAGGCTATCCACAAAATAATACGCTCAAATGCTCTCTTAGAAAAAACACCCCGTATACCGCGGTAAGAAACCAATATTGCCGTAGGGAATCCCATATAAATTTTTACATATGTAAATGCTGGCTTCTGTATTTATTATTTCAGTATAAGAATAAATTGGAAGTTTTTCATTATCTTTTACTTCCCTACAAAATAATAAAATACTATTTTAATCCTTTTCCAATATTAGAAATTTTAAATTACAACTAATTATACTAATTAAAGGAATTATCTTTTGAAACTGAAACAATTATTTACCGTTCGAAGTTCCAAATTATTTTTTATTTTACAGACTTTTATAAAATATGCAATTAATTTGCCACTTTAAGGAACAAGAAATGACTTTCTATGGTGTCACTTCAAAACCGTACCTGTTTTTTCTTAAATAATTCAAAGGTAGTGCCTGAAATTATGAATATTATTTTTGATTGCTTTTATCTTTGGAATTACAGAACATTAAAATAGTTTAGGTGGGCTGAAATAATAA
Organism: Limonius californicus; assembly: GCA_014611495.1. Classification (NCBI taxonomy): domain Eukaryota; kingdom Metazoa; phylum Arthropoda; class Insecta; order Coleoptera; family Elateridae; genus Limonius; species Limonius californicus. The sequence continues at coordinate 6,384 of JABXWE010009427.1, read as the reverse complement.
ACATAGAAATAACGATTCCTATATGAGAAAATATACAGGGTGTTAATGACGAATACGTGTTACAAATGTATAGAGTACGTAGCGGATTCAAAATAGACCAACTTCTCGTAAGAAACACATATCCCGGAAAAGCACAGTTTTCCAGTTAAAGGTATCAGTAGTTATCTACCTGAATGTTGCCTAATTGGGTCGCACATTTTTCCACATCGTTTCACTGGCTCCGCTTACTTGACCTTCTTGCAAGAAGTATTGCCAGAATTGTTGAAAAAAGTACCATCTGCAACATGACGGTGCGCCAGCACACTTTTAGCTTGTTGTCCGATATTACATCAACCAAGTATTCGGTGAAGGTAATGGCCGAGGGAGACTAGTAGTATGGGCACCACGCTCCCCGGACCTAAGTCTTCTGGATTTTTTTATGGGGCCCAATGCGGAGTTTGCTTAACCAGGCGCCTCTCGAGTCTCAAGAAGGTCTGCTAGCACATATTCTGGCTGCAGCGCAAGAAATTCAAACAACGCCTGGTATTTTTGAAAGAATATGCCATAATGTGCTATGGAAATGTAATGCTTGCATCGAAGTTCGTGGTTGCTGTTTTTAAATATATCTTTATTGTGAACATGTTTTGTAGTGTTTGACTACTATGGGCATTACACCTAAGTCCAGTCTTAGCTGGAAAACTGTGAGTTTCCGGATAGGGGTTTCTTATTATACATATCCTATAAATGTCTAACACGTCTACATTAACACCTTATATATTGAATTTCATATGGCAATTTTTCAAATTTTATACTCGGAACAATTCAGGATCACAGAACTTGAGAATTTTACTCGAATAAAAAATATAATCAAAAATTCTTTATTAAATAATGTTATTGTTTGAACTGCAACCTATTTAGTAATACAACACATCTTGAATACAAAATACAATAAATATAAAAATAATATGAAATGGGAAAACCTGATTCACATATAGAAGTATTTAAGGACAGAATAAGAAATAACTTTTTATGATAGCTTTTATTTATATATTTTTTATATGAATGCAATACAAAGCCTAAATATTCATAGTTATTTCGCTTTGTACGTTACCAAATAGAACATATAGTGAAAATACATGTTTAAGTGCCCTTAAAAGAATTGTGTTGGGATCGAATAACTTTCAATTGCTTACCAACCAGATTAAAAAATAAAAAGTATACAAAGCTGAGTAGCTAGGTATGTTTAATCGGGTGTACAATGTACATGCATACAGCGACTTACATTTCAGCTTTTAGTGTCTTAACTACATCTAATATTAATATTTACCATGAAACTAAAAATTTTCTAAATAACCATTAGAAAACATGATTGTTTAATTTAATAATAATACTGATAGAAAATTATTTCAACAATCACAAACATTTACAGAAATTGAATAAATCAATCGATAAAAATTTAATTTGTGTCGGTACGCTATCTTGGCGAAGTACTTTTAGATAAAGATATGTTAGCCGAAATCACTATGTTTGGGATCCAGAAATTTGGGTTCCCTTAGTGTGTACGGATTCCTGGGTAGTCCTGCATACACAATTATACATATATCTATTGGTATAAAATACAACATAAATTCGACCTTTACATCCATTGTCTGTATCAGTGCTATGGCAGATGATTCTTGTTGCCGCTGATTGAAGAAGTCTTCCACGGCTATTTGTACTTCTGCTTCAGACTCAAAATGCCGACCTTTTAACGCCTTTTTCAGCGGTCCAATAATATGGAAATCGCAAGGCGATAGATCGGGGATATAGGATGGATGCTCTAAAGCCCTCCATTTCCTTCGCTGAAGATTTTCTTCTACCACATTAACAGTATGAGGCCTAGCATTGTCGCGCAGCAAAATACCCCACGCATAAGTTTTCCTGGGCGTTTCCATCTTATTGCTTGATGACACTTGTCCAAAGTTTCATTGTGCAGATTTGCATTGACATTTACTCCTTAAACTCTATCAACAAGGGTACTTCATGATCGAAAAAAAAGTTATCATCACCATAACTGCTGAAGATTGTGCTTTATACTTCTTCGGTGATGGTGAACTGAATGTTTCCACTGCATCAACGATGCTTACTGGATGACCCGTAGTAATGGCACCAAGTTTCGTCACCATCAACTATTGACAGAAGAAGTCATCACCATTTTTCTTATAGTCTGTGAGGTGTTGCAGAGATAAGCCCATTCGCAAGCATTTTTGTTCATTAGACAAGAGATGAGGAATCCATTGCGAACAAACTTTGCTGTAACCCAGATTACGAATAATACTATGGACAGATCCTACACTCGCAGCGACAATTTCTGAAATTTCTCTAATTGAAATTCGACAATTTTCTCTAATAAGGGCCTTCCACACATGCCATTGGTTTTCTGTTATTACAGTACACCGTGCACCTGGTCGCTGCTTATCCATGCTCCCCTCTTTACCATTCTTAAATTTTCGGCAGCATTCCTTCACAGTTGGGTGAGCAATACATGTACTTCCATACACTTCTTGTATTCGCGTATGAATCTGCAACTGCTACACACCCTCAGCGCATAAAAGCTGTAGGACCGCACGCTGATCAAACTTGGACGGACTAACGGACAACAACAAACGCCATTTCAAAATCGAAGTTTTAAAAGTCAGAATCAGATTCAAACGCCAGAAAGTTATTAGTGTGTTGCTTACAAACACTACTAACATTAACAAACGTCATTTGTTCTCAAGGCTAAGTTGATCAAAGATGGGTTTCTCTCAAATAATTCTGTGCTTACTCTATTGAACCCTGTGGTTTTTCTATTTTTGCCGTTCTTCATTGCCTTGTCTAATTCTTTTAGGTCTGTGCTGTCTACCTCTGCATTTAATTCTTCATTCTGTGTTTATTCTCCGCACTCTACTGCTGTAGTCCACAGGTTGTTGAAATGTTTTCCCCATTCCTTATTTATCTATTATTTTGATGTGAACTTCGCCTATTTTTACTTAGGTTTAAGTATTCCATAGCTTTGTGTGCCGTATTTTGCCTTCCATTTACGTTACTTTCTAGTGTGTTTAGGTAACGATCCCAATGTTCTCTATTTATTTTTCTCGTTTTTCTTTTCACCATAGCAGCTAATTTTTACATTATCTTCTATCTTGGAGTTGCTTGCTTTAAATGTATTTTAAATAAGCCTGCTTTTCCTCTGTTATGAGATCTGGCAGTTCCTGGTTCCATATAATAATTCCATAAATCGCCATCGAACTATTGTTGTTGTTATTTTCGTTCTCCCAAGGCTTTGTTTGCTGTTTTTAATATAGCTTTCATTTATGTTTTCCACTCTGAATTTACTTCGGTTTGTTGGTATATTGTGGAATTACTCATTTTTCTGTGTCATTTAGTTTTAAATTTAATTCTTGCTATTGCTAAATGGCAACCGGAATGTATGTATGGCTGCGCTTCTAAAGTTTCTTGAATCCACTACGGAGTTCATTAACTTTTTGTTTACCATTATGTAATCAATAATAGAGAGTGAACTTCTTTCGTTCCACGTAAATTGTGGTAGGTATTGCTTTGTATATAAAATACGTATTTCTTAATTCGTTAGAAGCTGCAATATCTTTTAACCATTTTTCACTACTGTTTAAGGTTATTTCTGCATTGTTGGCAATTATGGTTTCTAACACAAATTCTTTCTTCTTCTTCTTCCAGTATCCTTATACCCTTAGAATGTCGGATTATTGTCTTGCTATTTCTTGACCCAATTTCTCCATCCCTTCCGGTCCATCACCAGTGCTTTCATCTCTTCTCTCGTCTTTCCTCTTTGTCTGCCTAAATTCTCTATTCTTCGTAGCCAGGGTTTTTTGGGTCTTCCTGTTCTTCTTTTCCCCATTCTGACTGTTTCTATTATCTTCTTAACTAGTCTGTTTTGGTCCATTCTTAGTATATAACCGTATCAGTTTAGCTGTTTCCTCTCAATGTTCTTTGTAATTGCTTCTTGCTGGCCTATTTGTCTTATATGTTCATTCTTCCCTCTGTCCGTCTTAGTTTCCCTGTAATTTTTCTAAAGTTTTTCATTTCACAAATTCTTTAAAATAATTTAAAATTCTATTTGAGACTATAATCAAAACACCGCTTCTCGTAACTAATTAATCGTTTCAAATGCATTCAGTATGAAGAAGATTATTTAGATGTGTTTATTACTATTATACAAAAAAAAAACTACCGCTTAATCTTGTATCGTAGTGGAAAATAATCAACTTGTAGCGACGTAGCTGTAAAATGAAAAATTGTGTAGTGAAAAATCTATCATAACAGACAGTTCTCCAATGATCGTAATTCATTTAAATACATTACAATTAAAACGCAGCATAAGTATTACATTAAATGAATATGCTTAAAACAGCTTTAATTAATTTTAAGTGATCGTAATTAGCATCTAATAGTCACACATAGGCCAAGGAAGAAAGTTGTTAACTAAAACAGAACAAAGAAATGTCCAGTAATTGCTCAAATAAATCAATTCTCGGAAATCATGCGTTATCATTAAATTTGATATACTTCTAGCTCGTACTTAATATTGCATGAAATTATATGTCAGTTAATCAAAATATTAATAATATGCCTAATTATCAACAAATTAACGCATTTATTATTTTAATTGTCATACTTGACGTAGATTATTAAACTCCTTGGTTAGTTTTCCTGATACTTTGGTGAAACTGCAGCCATAGAACGAGTTGCGTAGAACTATATTTTGTATGTGACGCGCATTACTAAAACAAACAAGTTTTGAACTGGATACAACTGCGTAGGCTATAGACTAATTACTAATTATCGACTTACTTTCATGTTAGAATTCTTTAATGAAAGGTAAAGTAAAAAATCTGCCAGAACAGGTTGTATTTAAGCGGAAGCGTGACGAGAGAAACCTCAAGTCAATCGACCATAACCATCAATTTTAAATCATAACACGACGGATGAAGCATGTTGTGATGTAAGAAGTCTTCATACGTTCCACGCAGGTTTTTTGTGGTTCTTTAGACACCATTAACTAACTGCAATGATTAACAAATTACTTTTATTGAATACACATACTTAGTCACTCAAATAATTGAAAGGCTTGTTGCCTTTTAATAACTAGGTAATTAAATTGTTGGATACTATTAAATCTGCATGCGTAAGGAAACTTCGCACAAGGGAAATACCATATCGTAACGCTCGGTATGTTATAATCATTACTCGATACGTAATGTGGGGCTTGCTTGAAAATGCTGAATAATTTTTCTTCCGTTGCTAAATAACAAACAAGTACCATTTAGTGTTGCTAATTCTTCTTATGCTCTTATCTGATGTAATTGTAATAATTAATTACGATAGCTGCAATGAATGAGTACCTAATTTTTAATTTTTTATTTTATATTCTATTTATGCTTATTATTATAAGCTGTTGATATTTTTCTTATAGTTTTGACTTTCCGGAGCATCCTGTATATTCCACACACAAACCTGTATCATTTTTACTTTCCCATACCTTATAGGTATAGGGTAAGTATTGAAATCATGAAAATTTTCGAAATCGAGATTTTAACGGATATATCCGTTTTGGGTCTCTAGGAACCCAAAAAAGTGGTTTTTAAAAAATGTCTGTCTGTGGGTGGGTACGTACGTATGTACGTACGTATGTACGTATGTGACGCTCCTACAGCCGAAAGTATTGTTCCGATTTTGATGCGCTTTGGAATGCGGGGGTGTATCGAAAATTCATCGAAAAAATAAGCTTTTCAAAAAAATCCGAAACCGGAAGCGGAAGTTACGCATGTTTTTTTGGTATCACTTTTTTCGTGATTAAAATTTTGAAACTTTTATCACGGATAACGATAGAGGGTCATAAGACAAATCTGTTAGTTTTTTGCCGAACTCGCTAGCTTTAAACTGAAGGGCGCTATGATTTTTTGAAAATTTTGAGTTTAACGCCCAATTACTCGAAAACGGATGAATCGATTCAAATGATTTTTATTTTCTGAATAGTATATGAAGGGTAAAATGAGGTGATATAAAAAGTTTTTTGAAAAATTATAAGGGGCCTAAATTACGAATTTTCAAAATTTTGGAAATTTTCAAAAAATTATTTCTCAAAAACTGCTCCAAGGAATTTTTTTAAATTTCATATGTCGATAGAACTCGCAAGGGGCTATCGATATGTTTTTTGAAGAACTCCGTAATTTTCCTGTGGCGCCCTCTACGAAGCTTGGAAGTTTGAAACTTCAAACTCCTTTAATTAATAAACGAAAAAAGATAGGAAGCTGGGGGTTTCACTGAATCGCTCAGTACGTAATGGAGCATATGAATATGCAAAGAAATATTACACTCGTGGATATATGTAAGCGCACCGGCCCC
>JABXWE010009426.1:0-32309 GCA_014611495.1 Limonius californicus | reverse complement strand
AATACTTTCGGCTGTAGGAGCGTCACATACGTACGTACATACGTACATACCCACCCACAGACAGACATTTTTTAAAAACCACTTTTTTGGGTTCCTAGAGACCCAAAACGGATATTTCCGTTAAAATCTCGATTTCGAAAATTTTCATGAATTCAATACTTACCCTATACCTATAAGGTATGGGAAAGTAAAAAACTCGAACGAGCATAAACCATTTTACTATTCTTCGCGAAATTGAAAACGATGCCCAATTCATTACATTGCATTTGTAATCCGTTACGAATTATATGTACTTTGAAATGTAATAAGTTCGCCTGTTTATTGACAATCGATACTAAATATCCATTAATACATCAAAGAAATTGCTACTTGCTGATGTTAACTCGCCCATTAATTAAACGCTAGATTAATTTTAATTAAAAATCAACTATTTCTGCATTAAAACATTGTACTGTTACAGCAATATGTGCTGTAATTACATTATCTACCCCAAGCGATAACAGCGATTACATCAAATCGATAAATCCTGCATGCGAGTTCACGCCAATTCAATTACGTTCTGACTACACTCGTTGGAAAAACTAAAAGCAGTACAATACAAACCATAAAATAATTTTCACAGGGAAGCCTTACTACTTAATAAAAATTAAACGCTGCTTGGCCGGCAACATCGCCCGATCTAAGCCACTATATTTCAATGTTCAATGGCAGGTCACCAAGATCACTAGACTTAGTTAATATTGCCAGTAAGAACAAATCCAACAAACACAGGAAGTTCCATGTTTAAAGAACATTAAATTCTTAAATACATAATTTCGAATATGATCTGAATTTATTAATTTTACAATCACATTGTTTTTAAAGACTAATATTTCAAAATATTTGTATTCAAATATGACATTCATTTTCTTAAATCTGGTATTTTAATATTCACGATAAAATATAGCTTCGGTCATTTAGAAAACATTACAGCTAGCATGTTTAAATTAATTTCGGTTTCCTGCTTAAACCGAAGTAATCCGAAATTGGAAAATTTTAATAATATATTACCTGAAGCTTTGTTTTTCGGTTCCTTGTTGTCTAAACTTGAAAGTTCCGTATGATCAAAATTTTTAATTAATTTCATATCTAATGCGCATCTTAAACTCCTGAGTATTTTGAAGTCGCTTAAAATAAATGTTAATTTTTTATATGTCCAGAAGAATTAAAAAACAGCGGCGTTTCGTCCGGAGATTCGAGTGGCCATTCAATAGCATTTCCCTACTCTATTCTAAGTTAGTATCTTAGAACGTTTCTCGGCATAGTGGCGTTCTGTCTTGTGGATGCCATATTTTTTTCTATTCTTGTGAATCACTATGTTCCATGAAAGAGCTGGTCTGGAAGGCAGAAGCTCAGGTCTGAGCTTCCATAATCTGGCTCTAACACATGGTTGTTGTTTTTAAAATGTATATCACGTGGTGAGCATTATGCAGTAGAAACCGCACTATTACCCCTTAATCATTCGAACGAAAGTAATCAATTATTTAAAGCGAGTGGGTAGGCCGCCCGCCATGCATCGAGCCCTGGAAATCCCGACGTTTTGCACCGAAGCCCAGTGCTCTAATCACTGCGCCACGCTAGCGCTAGCCATATTTTTACATGTAGAATACCTGAGTGTTATTTTAAATTTGAATGAATACTTCCATTCAAATATAAATGATATTTCTCATTAGACTTGCATTAGTTATTGATTTGCTCCATGTATTTAAAAATCAATACTACACGCCATTATATTTAATTTAATTTCAAAAGTAGTGGAAGCGTGGCGTAACTCAACATCATTTCAAGAATGCCAATAGTCCGGAACCGCTGAAAGCATGTGAGAGATATGAGGAAAACTATTCTGAAGGGAATTTTTGCATGGCTGGGCGTGAAACATTCATGCTCGGAATATTCCAGTCACACTTTTATACCAACTATAACGCGAATCGATTACAGCCCTGTACGGCAAGGGATAACAGCTAATTCAACGGGAAAATATTTGCTTACGTGTAGACTAACACATAAAAACGATTATGTATGTAACCTTCTCTGATTATTTTTTCAGTTTGGCAGTAAACCCAACGTTTTCGTTAAAAAAAGCAAGGACGAACTCAATAAAATTACGAAACAGAACTGTGATTTGTAAACCCGGCGTATTGGATATAACTTGGTTTAAATGTTTACATACCCGAAGTTCTTTGATCTTGCTACGCCGAGTTTCCATTTTGCGCCATCTCATACTCGTTTGAGACACGGTAAAATTTTAAAATAGATAAATTGCTGTGTTTTGAAGCGTTAACATTTTTAAAAGCTACACCTTACAACTTCTCCGTTTCCTTAGATTTTCAGTGCGTGCAGGAGTAATGTTTTTAGGTGTTCAATCTTCCTGCGGAAAAAGTACCATAGTATGAGTTTTATTTGAAATGTTGTCAGCATGATACACGATTCGTAGTGAAATGAATTTTATCTTTCTATACAACCTTAGGTAACTACAACACACTTGGATCAAAGCATTCAAAGCTATTATACGATCACGGAAGTCCGATTCCTCAACTAGGTACTACAAAATATGTTTCCACTTTTGCTTTAATTTCTTCGTTTGACCTTTTTCACCAAGAAATGTTATTTAACCGTGCTTATGGATAGAAGGTAGATGGAACTAAATCAAGCGAATAAGGTGGATATATAACACAATTCGTTGAATTTTGCGATGGAAACGACACTTGTATGGTACCGTAAGGTTCGCCTAAACCTACTATTTTTTACAAACATTTTTGTCTAATTCTTCAAAAAAGTTATCTGAATGCTATCCTCTTATTGCAGAGACGTTTGGAAGATAATCTATCAGCAGTATTCCTTTGGCATCCCAGAAAACCAATACCTTGTCAACAGACTCTATAGACAGTATCTTCCTTAGTGGCGGAGAATTGCAATATCAACATTGTTTTATTTCGGGTGTCTAATAGTAGGTCCAAGTACCATCTGGAGATACAAATTGATGTACAAATTCTTAAAATCTTTCCACAAAAGTTCGGGAAAGCTTGGCCATCAACGTACGGCATAGCTCTTATAAACGTAATTCTTTGGCTAAAACATGAGATATACATTAATCGACGATGACCACAGTCTTAACAATTTCAGAATCATTTATCAGCGATTCTCCAAAACGATGTCATAGATTGTGTTCATGATTTCCGGTGTTGCATTTTTTGAACACCCACTTTTGTCACCAAGCATTCACGGCCACGTTTGAATTTAGTTGCCCAATTAGACACAGTTGAAAATGAAGGTCAGAGCCCCCTAATGTATTTTTCAAAACGATATGACTTTCCGTTGCCCATAAACCTTTTTTTTTTAATTTCTATTTTGTCAGTTTCAAATAAACATACAAATATTGTTATTCTAAAAACTGTATATAAATAACTATTTGACAGAATGACTTTTACAACTGCTCATGTAACAGATGAGACAATTTTAAACTCTCATAGCAGTTATTTCTTGTTGGACAAGATCGTCATGGAGTACAGCAACAACGCGTTCAATTTCGATTCTCTTTAAATGTTTTTGAACGCTATTTTAGGCAATTATTTTGTCAGGGTTGGCAAAAACATTTTTTCTACTTCTATCTAAACCAGAAGTTTTAACAGTGTTAAACCACTTCTTCTTCTTCGAGTGTTTTATCTCTTAGGAGACGTAGCGATCTTCTCTCCTACGCCTGTGTTGTACCTTTAGGGGACCTACAGATTAACATGGACTCCGGTAAACACTTCTACTCCAAAAAACACCTACTAGGGAGAATACCTAGCTGGTTTTCCATTCCCATAGTCCACGGCCGCCTCTTAACCGAAACCACTTAAAATGGTTTAAATCACAAAACTTCACTTTACTATGGAATAACTCTAACAAACCAATACTGAGACTTTTTCAGCTTGAATGGCAATACAGAGCTAAAACTATTTTTTAGAATGTTCCCTCGGTAGCTTCACACTAATTTGGTATCACATGAGTCGATAATTATTTTAGTCACTTCAATCGCATGGATGAAAACACACAAGTCGAATCTCATCAACAAATCATTTATACAAAGATACATTCAAAACACTATTTTAATTAGGTTCGATCCCACATACTCAATGGTGGCTAATATCGGACAACCCACTAGTACATATTTGTTCATAATAGTTGTGTTTGTTCATGAATACGACTTTATTGTGTTTATACAATTTACTTGTGAAGGCTTATAGGATGTTTGATCATGTCTTATTTGCTTTGAAAACATTCTAATGCCACGTCAATTGGCGTGTTGGATGTTATGATAGACAACATCTGAAAAGATCAGAAAACAATTTTCTAATCGTCGTCGTCGTTGGGAAACGGGTTTTCCCAATTGAATTGCTCAATGAGATGCACAGCGCGAGCCGCCGTATGCGGTCGGACGTTATCGTGCAAAAGCAGGTCAGCGCTTCTCGCGTTTTGTTCTGAACCGCCCTTATCGACCCTCGTAAGGTCTCACCATACACGGTTCCACATTCCAGCAAATCAACCAACAATACGCCTTCCCTGACCCAAAATTCAATAAGCCTTCTCTTATCGAACGTTTGCTTAAACTTTTTTGCTTTGGGAGAACTTGCATTGATTGTGGCTTGGTTCTAACATTTGTGTACGAAATAGAAATCTAAGTCTCCTCGCCAGTCACAACGTGATTCAGGTGCTCAACGCCATCAGTTTCGTACCGATGCATGAAAGTCAATGCAGAAGCCATTCGCTGGTTTTTGTGAACATTCGTTAACACTTTTGGCACCCACATCGCAAAAAAAATGTGTGATACTGCAGCCTGTTACGGCAATTTCTTATAGTAGTAGTAATTTTCCGCCATTTTCATAATCGTGAAACGCCGAACGAATGTTGTTGTTCAGTTTTCCCACAAGATTGTCGTTGACAACAAGGTCTTCCACATTATTCTTCGTCGTTTGTTCGACCTGAAATTCCTACACCAGTAACATTTCCTTCACGCATGATGTCTGGATCATAAACCTCGCATATTTGACAGTAAATTTGAACAACGCTTGCGTTTATTGCACGAAGAAAACTAATCACAGCGTGTACTTCACACTTGGCGGGATTTTCAATCGTAGTGTTCATTTTAGCGCTTTAATATGCAACTGAATACAATGGCAGAACCACGGTAAAATGACTTGTGGCTAGCTCATCATTCGCTAAAGCACCCCCACAATGCACCAAATTGGCCACGCCCCTCATTCGGCGGGAATATTTAAACGGCTTTTAGTTTTCGAATGAATGTCGTAAATACATCAAACCTGAATACACAATTTCTTAAAAAAGGTTTTCAAACAATTGTTACTGAAATTGAAACTAAAAGCGAATTTAGAAAATGTAAATGGCTATTAATACTCGCCATTTCTATGATTTCATATATTGTAAACATCCCAAATTATACGATTAAATAGTACAGCTGATAAGTTTTTAATTATTTGAGGTTAGGGATGTGCAGCTAATTAAAAATCTTCGTAGAAATAAAAAATTTTAATATTTCGAGTCCCATGGGACCTTCTTCAGAATAACATAATATAATTCTTTAAAAATTAAAGCAAGATTCCTGTAATATAAGAAAATAAAATAAATATATTAAGTAAGGTGAAAATATAAGTATTCTGAATATTAATAACTTACCATAATGCAAGATAACTCAAAATATATTCAAAATAAATGAGGTGGAATTAGACACACCTCATTATATTAATTATTTATATTCCATTTAGGAATAAATATCAAAAAGCAAATTTACAAATATCGTCACATGCCGTTACAATGTAGAAATAAAAATGGCGTTTGAAACAAAAGGGGAAGATAACGCATGCGTTGTATGATTATATACAATTCAACATAAAAATGATGTACAGGATACTCTTGAAAAATATAGACAGATATTGAAAAATTAAATATAATATACCATAAACTTTTTTAATTTAATTAAAATCACTTTAAAGTTTCTTTGTTTTGTAATTATCTTTAAAATTTATAGAAAAGTAACCTTTTTTATTTTACCTATTTTACTCATATTTATCATAAAAAACGAAATTTTGATTTCGATTCGAAAAGCATCGCAGTCGGTTTACCGTATTATTTGAAAATTCTTAACACAATAACGTTGGCCTTGAACGTTAGATACATAAGTATCGTATTTACTCTATACGCACGAACAAGTTAATTCAGTAGATCAAAACCAACAGTGTAATATCTCGCATTACAAATCTGGGAAATTCATGACGATTTCATTGTCGCTCCAGATGCAGGAGCATAACGCATTTGCAAGTCAGAGTAGAACGTGTGTAAACACTCTGCAACGCTGGTATACATTGAATATTAAAATATTCAGCGGCTCTAAAAACGGACGAAGCAACGTGGTAAACATGCATTCATAAAAATTTTAACTCTGAGCAACGGGGGCGCGCCAATATATTTTAGCAGAAGCGGAATCGGGATATTTTTCAAAAAACTGATATTTTCAGATGAGAGATTTCTATTTTCTTTTTTGTTTACACCATTTTCAATGGACATACTTTTTATAAACCCATTTCAATTGGTTTGCTTCAATAATTATGCTATCGTACGCTATTGCAGGACAAATAATAACATGCTTGTTTTGGATATGCCGTCCTGCATAGTATATACAGGGTGTCAATTTGAAAACGCACAATGTGTTATGTGTCTGGAAGTAAAATAAGTATTGAGTTTATCTAGAAAACGTTTCTAGAACATGGAGGGGGAATCATTATGACTCAAAAGACAACTTTCCCCATTCTATCCCTAGGTTCCAGGTACACCAACAAACAGTGTCAAATGGTAAGACTCATCTTGTGATAACACATTGAAAAGCTCTTACAAAATGCTATTCAATACTAGCAAACCTTTTTTACCTGATTCGTTCCGCAAAAATAGATGACTTCCAAGATCTCCAGATTGAACCCCATTAGACTTCTATTTATGGGTTTACTTAACAACTTTGAGAGTAGATTTTACTATTGTCTATAGAATAACGTAAATCATTTTGATACAATTTAACGTACTATTTTTATATTTGAATTTAAATAATTGGTTCTGATTATTTTATTTCTTAATTTTTGCAAAATGAATCAGATAAAAATAATGATTGCCTATTTAATAGCACTGTATGGGAGCTCTTCAATGAGGTGGGTGTTATCATTGAATTTTTTTGTTGAGGCTGCTAGAACTTCTTGTTGCTGCTAAATGGGAAAGGTTTCCTTTGAGTCATGATGATGCCCCTCCATGTTGTAGAAATGATTTATAGAAAAGTTCAATATCTACTTTACTTCCAAAAATACAATACATGTACGTTTTAAAATTGACGCCCTGTTTAACGGGTTTTCACAAGCAAAACCGTTTGGAGTTGGCTATCGTTTACTAAACTTATTTCGAGATGTACTACACCTGTTATTTCTTCTGAACTGTCATGTTAACTGCCATACTATTTGTGATTTTATTTTGCTTCTGCAGTGATTTTTGAATCATTATCAGTTGGTCTAAATTTTTTAGAAACGTTCTCTTCAGAACGAACACACTTTTTTTATTGTGCCAGGGACTTATGTAACGGTAAAATATGTTTTTCATGCTTGAACAAAAATGATTGGCAGTTACTTCGGAAATTATGTAAAGCTGAAGACATTTGGACATATTCTTTTGAAAACTGCCTAGAAGGATTACGCGAAGAGTTTCCAAATGTTTGCAGATCAGAGAAACTTTAAAAGCGTGTCGAGGAAACTTTCTGGAATCTACTTAAGCTGCACTAATTTTAAACAAACGCAACTATACTGGAATACATTAACCTAACCTAATTGAATCTAAAGCAATCTTACTTTAACTTACCATAATTTGCACTCAAAGTAACTTAGTTTAATGTAGTGTAACCTAATCTACGCAAAATATATTAACACAATTTAACTGTAATATTTTGGCGACCTCTGTGAATTCTGCTAAACAGTAATTTGGTTGTAAGAAAATGCACTTTCAAGATCCCTGAAACTTCTCCACCTATGAGAACACTCCAGGGAACCTGGGCAAGAAACGAACTAGAAAAAGCGCGTGCATTTGCAGAACACCTAACAGAGGTTTTCCATCCACATCCTTCAGAAAATCAACCAGAAGAAGAAAATGAGTTAATCCGAATACTAGAAGCGCCCTTTCAACTCGAATTGCCAGTCCGTTTTAAAATCGCCGATGTACAAAAAGTTATTGCAACTCTACATCCAGAAGAAGCACCGGGGTACGATATACTAACAGGAAGAATACTCAAGCAACTACCTACCACGGGGGTAAGGTATCTCACACAACTCTACAATGCTATTTTGCACATTGGGTACTTCCCGGCGCAGTGGAAAGTAGCGCAAATTATTCTTATCCTAAAACCCGGGAAACCACCTGGCGACTTAAAATTCTATCGACCCATAAACCTTTGGCCCATAGCTTCCAAAGTTTCTGAAAAGCTATTACTAAACAGACTACAACTAATTATTGAAAACAACGAATCAATCCCTGAGCACCAATTTGGATTTAGGCAGATGCACTGCGCTGTGGAACAAATCCATCATGTCACACAAAAGGTTAATGAAAGCTATGAAAGCAAGCAATATTGCTCCGCAGCATTTTTTGGACATATCTCACGCTTTTGATAAAGTGTGGCACACTGGCCTTTTATTCAAGTTACGTATCCGTCTCCCTATAAACTATTTCATTATCCTTAAGTCCTATTGCCATGCCAGACACTTTCTGGTCAAGTTTGATATTGAGCATACAGAATTCTACTCCATAAATGCTGAAGTGCCGCAAGGTAGTGTCCTAGGACCTCTGCCCTACCTGTTATACACAGCAGACCTACAGCAACTTTTGCAGATGACACAGCAGTCCTAACTTCTGACACTGAACCAGTTATTGCTTCTCAAATATTGCAAACCAATCTAATTGAAATAAAAATATGGCAAAAGAAATGGAGAATAAAAACAAATGAAACTAAGTCTATCCATGTGACGTTTACCACACGAAGGGAAACATGCCCCCCTGTTCAGTTAAATAATCCAACAGCAGCTTCACCAAGAAGAAGCCAAATATCTTGGGTATATATCGATAGAAGGCTCATCTCGAGAAAACACATCTTTACTAAACGTAAACAGTTAGGACTTGCTCTCTCCAAGATGTATTGGCTCCTTGGGCGTACCACCAAACTTACCACTGAAACAAACTGCTGATTTACAATGTTATACTAAAGCCTTGGTCATACGGGATCCAACTCTGGGGCACAGCATCTACATCCAACATAGAAATAGTTGAGCGTTTTCAAGCGAAAGTGTTGAGAATGATAGTGAACGCGCCTTGGTTTGTGTCCAATGCAGCCATCAGAAGAGTCCTCCAAATCCCAACGGTCAAAGAAGAAATACGACAACATAGTCTCCAGTACAGTGCTCGACTACATGCACATCCCAACCACTTAGCAGTGAATCATCTAAATCAGCCCATAGTCAACAGAAGGTTGCAACGACACCTACCCAACGATCTGTCTACCAGATTTTGATATGCATGTCTTATGTTAGTTCTAGTTTAAGATTTAGTATGTAAGTATGTTGTCATAAAACACACAACGGACATAATCCATTTGTCACAGGAGTTTGCTGCTGGACAATCTTCTACATGTTATCTATATTGTTATACCATTTGCTAAATGTACATTGTATAGATTGTAAATTAAATAGGATGATAAAAAAAAGATCCCTGTAAACCTTTGTTGCGACGATAGTTGTTTGACCTTGTACTTCTACAACTTCACTGGCAAGGTGTAAGCCATTGTAAATTATTCAAATCGTTCGTAAATTATTTCAATCGTACGTAAATCCATACTTTAATCTAATGTAACTCTATGTAATCCAAGCTAAATAGAATCTTAGATGATCATTGCTTTCTTACCTAACCTACTTTTAATTTAACCTCAGGTAAGCCAAGAGAAAGGGTGCGATGGTAGCTTAGTTGGTAGGGCGCTCGCTTGCTGAGTAAAATGTCGGTTCTGGGTTGGGTTCAAAACCTAAGCATTACTCTGAAGATTTATAAAATTCTTGTCTGCAACCCACCACACGTAATTTTCTAATCCGGCTTGCACCCGTGGGATCTTAATGCTAAATTCAACATTAAACGGTAGGTCCCCCGCGTTGCTACCTTAGCGCCAAGACAAACACGTGGCAGAGAAGAGGCCGATGCACAGCAGTGGGACGAAAAGGCTGTCAATGAAGCCAACATAATCTAATCGTAAACTTACCTATTCTAACTTAATTTAGTCTTCCTTCGTGCCAATACAGGCCAAAATCTCGATTCGTTCGTGTAAAACTTCAAATCTTCAAGACTGCTGTTTCTCGATTTCCGGAAATTTTTTTCATACATGTATATTTTTCTATGATACTTTTTCAACACAGTTTCACCAAATACGTAAACCATTGTAATCCTAACTAAACCTAACCTAATTGTACTGTAAGCAAACCTAACGGATGTTTAACTTCAAGGCAACTTAACTTTATCCATCTTTAACGTAACTAACTTAACTTGGTCTAATCTTAATAGTTTTACCTAAACATAGCCTATACTGTAGCCTTCCTCCGCGTTCCCTGACATTCACTTTAAAACATAACATAAATCTTGGCCAAAAACTTGCGATTTTGTAAAAAACTACAAAAATCATTTTAATTTCTATATGAATTTTTCTAATACACTTTTCTCGGGTAACTATTTTTAAATATTTTTTTCTACATGCATAGTTTAACCTATATTTAAACTCCACTTAACCATGTCATTTAACCAAATCTCCCCTAATTTTAACTTAAACTTAATTAACTCTAACCTAATTTAACTTGATCAAATTTCAACGTAATTTAATTATAACTTCAGTGCAACTTAAATACTGTAACGAATTCCGCGCCTAAAAGAAGGCAACCCTTTATACATATTTAGTTATTCTCAAGCTTATAGGAATTTTTAATATTTCGAAGTTACCTTTTCTGTCAAGTCGACGCAAGGCGTTTTGAATTTCAAAAGTTGGGGGGAAGGAGATTCTAAAGACAGTTTTCGTAATTAAGTCAGTGGATTAAGCATTGTTAACCTTACCGGAAATATATTGTGAATAGTGAATTATTTATTGAAATCGTTTTTCGATTGGGAATTAGTTTTCCGCTTTGAGATTCACTACACAGGAGCGTTTCCCATAGTTGTAGGGAAGCAAATCTCCAGGAATTTATTTCCAATATAGGATATACTCCGGCTAAGAAGATATTTTTGGTGATAGGCCAGTGCCCATCTACTGGTGAGTTGGTTATCACCAAAAATTTTTGTCTTGTCTTAATTTCCCGAATCTTAATTCTAATCTCCGATAAATTTAATTTAGGAAAAATTCGTACGGCTGGGCTTCCAGAAATTAAGGCGACGCAGTATAAAACTTTACATTTATACGTATTCTTCAAATTGATACGCTGTCATCGTCGAGTAACCTTGGGAAGGTTTTTTCCGAACCGAGTGGACGCCTGGGGCTATAGATAAGGAGTCTGGTGCTCGGTCGCGCTGATTGCCGCCACATATTGATCAAGGGAAGTGCATTTTAAAAACTGTATAACCTTGTCGTGTTGTTTACGATTTCTTTATGGTTATTTAAGAATTAATTTATTAATTGATTGGGGTCACAGAATGGTTTCATTAGGGGCTTTAATTGGGGATATGTGTACATATGAAATACTATTGTAATATCCCATATTCCAATTTTACATAAAGCAGATGTACAGGGTACTCCAATAGTGGGTTGATATTGCGTTTGTAAGAGTTCACGCCTTGACGATAGTTTTTGATCGTTTGATCACGCATGAATTCGTTACGCGAAGGCCTTCGAAGTTACGGAATGCGCTAAAAATTTCTAGTATATTGTTGTGTAGCGCAATAAAAGTCCGAAAAATTGTTTGGGTGTTGCCCATTTAAGTTTAGTTATATTCCGTTCTAGTCACGTAAAATTGGGACTACTAATTTAGTTTAAAAAATTGTTCTTGCATAGAAATATTAGAACTGTGATTGGGTTTTGTTGTGTTATTAAGTAAACAGAGATTTGGTTGCAACTTGTCTTTTATTTTACGACGAATTATTTGGATTTAAGTCTACGTAAAGGACAGATAGGAAGATATAAAGGTAGGTGATTATCTATCTTGGGGTCCGACTTCTCATTTACCACCTCGGACGATGCTTGAAAATTATAAGTCGGTGGCGCCTATTAATCAATTAATTAATTGTTTTGAACCTACTCCTTCTTCGATTGGGTTTCCGGGATACTAGCATCTGTCAATTTGTTAATTTTCTACCTAAGCAGTGGCGGAATTGCGAGGTTGCTTTTGTAATTAAACCAATTCTTGTATGTAGTAAAGATTAAAGGCGTGACAATGCCCTTCGTGTAACCTCATGTAACCTAATTTTTCTTTAACCATCTGTGAGCTAACATAACTTAACTCCAAACTCGCTGAACATTCCCCCTGCGACTGTTTTTCTGTAACTTCTATAAAACATTCCCAAAACTTAGAATGTTGTTATTTTCCTAAGCTTTTTGGAACCTTTTTTGCCACACAGTTGTGGTACGAGACGCCAGCTGCAGTTTTAAACAGCGAATGCAGCTTCTTTTTTAATTATTTACAGAATTTATGAAAAAAATCTATTATACGGTTCTACAATATCCATCTGTCAGGAGCATTAGGAACAACTAATGTAGGTGAGGAAGGCTTTAAAATTATTATCCCGACGGAGCACATTAACAGTACATTTCCATGATTACTGTCTTTTGTGTGCTTAAGTTATTATAAAATTCCTTTTAAAGTAAGTGTTAAACAGGCAGCAGTAAACAGTATTAATGTTAATTGCGACTATAAAAGCCGTACATAAAGCAGAGAAAAGCCATCATTAATGCAGCAACTCTGTAGGCTCATTGACACTAAAGTTCCTCAGGATAATTAAACGTACTAGCCTTAGGCTGCAAGAAATTACCGTTAAAGCAAATAAGACACGCTTGTTTAGATGGTTATTATTAATATTATTATTCGAGCTTGCACCTCTCCGAAAATGTAAATATACGGAAGCTTACATTTTTAGTTACTTACTTTAACTAGAAAATAATTCAACTGTACAAACATCTATTATTTATCAATACCACCAGACTTCGACGTTTAAGGTTTGGGGTTAACTCCCTATACCAGAGCACGGGATTTCTTCCTTGCAAACCAGCGATACACTTCCCGTGGTTCTGAGTCCATGTTAACCTGCAGGTCCTCTATGTCTGTGGTACTTTGACAAATGCAACATAAGCAGCGGAGAAAAGATCGCTACATCTCTTTTGAGGCAACGTACCCAAAGAAAAATGGAAGTTGGTAGGTAGAGCTCGTGTAATATTACATAAACAATAAAAACATTAAATAAACTTCCCATGCAGGATTGGAAGCCAACACTGGAGAGAGCAGATATTACTCTGGCGTCTTCAATTTTGTTTACAATCTGAGCTAAAGTATCCCAAAAAGACACAAAATTTGGAACAATGTAAATTCTCATGCATTTTACAAATGGTTCAATTATTCTGGGAGTCCCTGTATGTACATTATGTTTGTGTTAGATTCTTGCACAACCTTAAAGGTAAAAAATTATTTTTCTTTTCATGAAACTGTGCTAGTAATATCTAATAACAATAATGCCGTTTACATTCATAGCTAAAATATCCTGTGTATCGTTCGTTTATTTTCCCACACGCTTAGGATTTAAAAATCAAATTCTCGTTAAGGACTTTCATTAGTAAAATTTCGTTTTTCGTGTCACAGCGCGATCGGACGCAGTTTAAATCTAAAGCTATTACGGTAGATACATATTTTCGCTAACGGAAGAATGGAGTAAGGCAAATTTTATTCTGTAAACGTACCAGTATTGTTATCTGGTCAGATTCTGCCTGTTAAAAGTGCAGAGGAATACCGTGTGGGGCCTCTTTTCGTTATTCCGAATATAAAATAACCGCTACCTTTTTCACAGATTTCTGCTTCGTTACGTACAGTGCTTCCGACTGCTGTAGTTTATTTTTACCACTCATACTGTCCGTTTTATTATTTATTTCGTTATTTAAAATATACACCTATTTCAAAGTTCCGACATGGTCGTGATTTTTGGGCTTCATTGAAACTATCGTTACTATCCCAAGCTCAGCTTCAGCACACGTGTAAATAAAGGCTTTCTGTACCCCGCAGATACTCGAACAGAGCGCTTATACAACAATCGGTCGGGACCAGCGTTAGCCTAGCTGTTCGCCTTTCTTTCCTGTAATGTAAAGTATTCACGATTCATTAAGCAATTCGGTTGCCGTTTGTTTATTCAACCAAATACCTAGAGTAAACTGTATGATATTGTGTTAATATATTCAGTTATAACTAGCTACGTAGACATTTTCATTTTAATTTTTACCGTAAATAACGTACCTAGTGGCGGCTGATGCGACAGGTTCAAACGCCTCGAGGCTTTCCTTTTCTTTTGTTTGACTGTATGTACAGTTAACTTGTATCAAGACCGACGTTGGTCTTGATTTGGATCGTTTACAATTATTTTTGTTGCATGTATATAAGTTTCGCTTCTTGATTCCGGTCAATAGGTATATGTATGTATAACCATCGTGAATACCTAAGCTTTATTGATTTGGTTATTTTCCTTTTGCATGTATATTTTAACACCAGCTTGGAAGCATGAAAAAAGCTGTCCAAGGTAGGTCCGACTTACATGAGCTGTCGATCATTGACCGTTTCACGAGGATCGAACAAAACTGAACTTGAAAGGGTGGCGTCCGCTTATTTTGACAAACCCCGAATCATATCATAAAACTTTCCTATAATTGTTTTTCCGCGAACCACTGCTTATCCTTGAGCTAGTTGAATGTGCCCGTTTCGACGGTAAATTTTGTTGCCTGCTGTCGGAAACAATAGTTTGGTGTGAGACAAAAAACTTGGCGCCCTGTTTTTATTTTGGCACGTAACACCTTGTTGATAAAATCTGGAAAACTACAAATATTCATGCTTTTTGAATATGGTTCAATGACTCTGAAAATCCCTGTATGTATATTTTGGCAATTTCAGATGTTTGCATAATTTAAAAGATAAAAGTCAGCTTCTCATTTAACTAATGCGTACTGACGACGATATCTAATTACGCTAATATAGTTTAAATTTTGAGCTGAAGGTTTCGGAATACATAATAGCTGAAAAACTATTAATTCGTATACATTTGGCATCTGGATCTACTACTCTGAGAATCCCTGTATGTATATTCTTTTGATCTCATTTTTTAATGTAGATTCTATATCATTATATTTTACATATTCTATGGCCGTAATGGTAAACATCCTGTAAATTGATGTTTATTGAACGCAGAAAAATACGCAAAATATGGAGGATTAATTAAGCGGTTTGTATGTTTTTCAGAACTTCAATTAAGCGGGTCATTGTGAGAACGAACTTGGTTTAATAAACGCGTTCGGGGAGAATTCCGCTCACGGAGGTCAAAAAATTTCATCAAAGAGCTTCAATGCAGCTTCCATGTCGTTAGTTATTCAGGGCACAAATACGAATTGAGGCACACATGATCTCGTTTTTTTTTCTTTTCTGGTAAATATCACGGTTAAATTACTCGGTCTGCACTTAACCTTTCGGGCGCGTGAAGAGAATTTCAGAAAGCTTTTAGAGTAATGTAAGGATAACAACGCAGTAGCTTTTGCGGATTTTTAATTAATGTAACGCAGTTTGTATATAAGCCGGGTGAAAAATTGTAATTTAAAAGTTGGAGCCCCGAGTGATGAACGAAAGGGAATGCAGAGTACGTTAATTGTGTCGTTTATATTCAAGATGTCTACACAACGGCGACTGATCTCTGCATAAAGCGCCCAACCGCGTTCTTTGCAGTTGAAGTAATTTTATCATTTTATATAATCCACGCCAGAAAGGCTCGCCATTGTCTGACCCACATTGCTAAAACAAGCCATTGTGTTTCAACGAGTGCCAATGACGGCAACTCGTGCGCCAAAAAGTTCTAATTTAAGCGAAATTTCTATTACAAGTTTATCAAACCTTGATAAACGAGAACAACCACCCCTTTATAAGTTTTAGGGGTTTCTAATTCGGAGGCTGAAATTTGCAATTTAAATATTCAGTACCGAACTTGCGGGTATTAACGAAACTTCTCCGGGCTCCTTCTGCATACTGACTTATCTCTTCCTAAACAAGGAATACAACGAAAGAACGTTTTTTAATCTATAGCATGATCACTCAAAATTCCGAGAAAGATAAGGTAATTATTAAAACTGTATGAACTATACGAACGACTGAAATTCAAACTTATTGAGGTAAATTTCCTTCAGAAGAAATTACAGTTTGAATCTTCTATAGTTCAATAGTTAAGAGTTTTGGTAGTTTCTTTCTTAGAAGAATACTACCCCTGTTTACTTATGCATCTAGCAAAAAAATGTTTTGGTTGTCAAGATAACTCAATAATTACAAAACATCATTAAAGTCAAAGCTGTGTAGGAGAATAATGGAAACTGTGACTTCATCTCCCTTCGAAGGTTGACGATCCATTGTTTTAGACACTGCTGCACGGAAGATTTCAATTGATCTGCAGCCGAACCATCGGCGTAGATCTTTCAGCCACGAGTTCTGCGGCCTCCGACTTATCGTTTCCCCTGGATTTTGCCTTCAATAATAAGTTGGAGAAGTTCGTACGGACTCCCTCTCACGATGTGACCTAAGTATTGAGTTTTCCTTTCCATAATTGTGAGCAGTAGTTCTTGTTGCTTCTTTAACTGGGACGAGGAACATGAAATACAAGGCTTAAAGCCTGACTTGAGTAAATGGCAGCATATAAGATTTCATATTTGCCATAGCATAACTAACACAAAAAATTATAAGCCACAATGGAAATGCTGACGTCTGCTGTTCTGCTTTATAAACAACAAAAAAGGATTTGATTACTGGCTTAAAACAAGCCACGGGAAGCAGTAGAGAAGGTGAAGATAAACATAAAAATATAAAACTGGCTTGTAAATAGGTACAGTTAATATAAGGAGAACAGGCCTCGAAGATTGTTTCTGCTGACAGGACATGACATGATTATTATGCAGGGAGACGACTTGCAGCATAACGTCAACGAAACACTAATGATAAAAGACATGAAATTGCTGCTAATACTAAGGTGCTGATCAAAGGAAGCAAGAAAACCCTTGTCCACAGAATCGTGAAGGACGAAAAGGGATTAAAGCAAGATAAAAACGTGAAATACTATCCAGAAGCAATGAGGAAAACAGAAGTAAAAGGAAATGAACGCGCACGTGCAACAAGAAGATTTTTGCGTTTTCAAAAACAAGTTACGAAAAATATTCCAATACACCAAAATAGTATGTTTAAAGCAGTATAAACATTGACATAGAGACATGCAGAGCAAACTACAATAAATGGAGATTAGGTGTCAACGCAGAGTTCAAGAGAATGATAGTTTGTACAAGAGCAGAAACAAAGCCTACTTCTCGACCCAACTTGAAAACACAATTAATATAGTTTGGGTCCATAGAATGGTTAACACTACTACAAAGAATGGTTAAATTACCTTACATAATGGCGATGAAGACCAAGGGAAGGCAAAAAAATATCGATAGTAGGAAGCTGAGGAACAACAGACGAGCAAGGCTTCAAATGGGACGAAGTAGACTAGCAGCAAAAAAAAAAGAGTGTACAAACTAGTGTGCCGAAAAAGGCACAGGAAAAACGAAACCTAACAACCGAAAGAGAACCAACTATGAATGTGTTTCATCACTAAATGTTCAGAATTTTTGGTATTTAAGATCAATATCAGATAACCAATATTTAATGGTCAACACCCACATACACATACATTATGGCGTCGAAACGTAAACCTTCACTGAGGCAGCGCAAAAAATGTTGAAGACTTTTGAGCTGTGGTTATACAGAAGACTATTGAAACTATCTTGGACAGAACATGTAACCAACTACGAAACACTATAAAAAATAAAGAAAGATAACAAAATAATGAACACCGTGTAGAATAGGAAGCTAGAATATTTTAGCCATATTATGAATTGCAAGAAATGTCACATACAGCAGTTAGTGATGAAAGGCAAAATAGATGGAAGAAAAGATCTAGGATATTGCAAAATAACCTACGCCAATGGTTTGGTTAGCAGAACTTTTTCGAAGATCATCAAATAAAATCTAAATAGCCAAGATCAGAGCCAATAACCAAAAAGACCCGTATACAATTCTGGCAATCAGCAAAGTTTGATGTAGATGTCAAACAACTTAGCAATGGGCTCATATTTTGGAGGGTGGGCAAGATATGATTTAATTACATATACAACAATAGAAATAAAAGCATTGGTAGATTCAATAGCAAGAGGAAACGTGACATCAAAATGATGCTTGGAACAAATTCTATGCGAAAAGCCAACGACAGACAGAACTGAAGTGATATGGAGAAGCATATATCCAGCAGTGGATAGAAAATGACAATTTTTGATCTTGAATCTCTGACGGTAAATGCTTATTTAGGACTTTTAACAAACCGCGTTTTTTTTGTGTGTACCCTTAAGGCACTGAAGGCACGAGGGCTTATTGTACCTTGGCTATAAACTTAATCTAATTTAAATTATCTGTACCTAAGAAAAATTGGTATCGTTGGGGCCCCGTATCGAACCCATGCCCGCACATCTCAAATTTCTCTGTGGCCTTGGCTGCAGAAAAACTACTCTCACAGACCAAATAGTGAATGGTGACGATTCACATATTTGGCATCTTCCTTAACTGTCCTTGGTCATAATCAAAAACACAATTTGAAAATGTTTAAATAATTTTGTTACAAGATGTTTTGGAAGAAGTGAATGCATAATTGAGTTTATGAATGGCAGCCAACGGCTTCTCTTTATGGTCTTTCTTGAAAACGAAAGTTTAAAATTCGATCACTTCATAATAAAATTAAAGACGTTTGTTATAATGTAACACCAAGAATGCTGAAAATTGTTGTTGGTGCATCTTTTACGATAGTGAAAATATTGCCTAGTCGTAAAGCCGTATCACCGTCGATTCCTGCCATCATAGAACGCTCTTATAAAGGCCGATTATTCTATGTAAACTTGAAAAATCTCGTGGAATAGCAAGGTCGGTAACGCAGAAAATTACTAAACGTTCCGTTACTAAACTAACAGCATGGTTTTCTATTAAAACAACAGAGCGATTAAATTACACTCCGAACTTGTACACGCAATTATGCGTTGCTGTGGAGCCTAGCTGGAACAAAGTAACGGCGAGAAAAGTTCTCTAATACCTGAGTAGATGAACCAAGCTGGAAGCTCTTTTCCTTTTCCCTTTGAAAGCTGCAATAAATCTTCGGAATAATATTTCACTGAAAACTGCGGAGAATAACATTGTTTTACTAGAACTTCCTCCGAACTGTCGTATCTGACAACTCGCATTAATAAATCATTAGCTCCGAAATTTTCATGCTCTCAAAGGCTGGCTTTGTTCGGGTTAATCGTGTTGTTGCTGAACGTTCACATTTTACTTGCCTTAAGTAGGGATGATGGAAATATTTAGGGATATTAATTGCGGCTGCATAGAACTTTCCTAAATTTATTATTATTTAAGCAATTTGCAGTTTGCTAGTAACGACACAAGGATGCTGAATGTTTAACAAACTTTTCAATACAGTAGTTGTTGAATATATATATAACAAATATTTTTTATTTTTTATATAATGTGGGGCTTCGTTTTGTTGGCAACTTTATCTGAGATCTTTATGGTGTTAACAGTAGCTTATCGCGGTTCCACTTACACAATATAATAAACTATAATATATCTTGATAAGAAATTATTAGATGAAACTTGTATTTTGCAATTTCATTCAAAATTTAAGTTATATATGACAGTCTAGATTGTCAGATGATACTCCTGGGTATTCTAATAATACCCATAGCTACCTTAAAAATGTAAAAAATATGTGCAGTAAATAATAAACTCCAATCTCGAAGCAGTTGAATTCGTGTACCTCATTTTATTTTGTTATTTAATGTATAATGAAAGTGTGGTGGGTGCTTAATTGAGAGGACGCTCGCTTTCTGAGCAAAACGTCGATTATGGCTTGGGTTCGATTCTCTGGAATTGCACGCAGCGTAGAGTAGGCGGTGGACAATTATCTATAGTCCCAATAGAGGACAGGTCTGCTTTAGGGACGCGTCCCTGCCTTAGCCGGCCAGGTTTTCTCTCCCATGTCCTTTACCAGGAGTAAACTTTTCCAAACCCTTAGATCGCATCCATACGACAACAAATGCTCCCCTACTTCTAAACCATACTCGCCAACACGCAGGGCAAGCGCGGCGTTTTAATTGCCAAAGAAATCTTCCAAGAAACATGATAACATCGAATTTTAAAAATGAACAAATTGGATTCCGTAAGGGATTCAGCACAATAAATCATCTGTAAAATACGCACATTAATCGAAAAAACGACTGAATACAATCTACCCTTACATTTGGCTTTCGTCGATTATTAACAATCCAGGCACTACTTTATAATCAAATAATCTTCCTTCCCACAATAACCAAAAGGCATTCGACTCGGTGGGCAACGTGGGCAATCCTAAAAGCACTAGATAACCCAATAGTTGCCACCAGATACTCAACCCTCATAAAATATATTAATGACACGGCAACTATGACAATTACACTGGAAGAAGACACGAAGACCGATGAAATTCCAATAAAACGAGGAATACCACAAGGGGACACCATATCTCCGAAGTTGTTTACGTTGGCATTGTAAAATGTTTTTAAAAATGTGAACTGGCAGTGTAAAGGAATTAATATTGATGGAGTAAGACTAAATCACTTGAGATTTGCAGATGATGTCATTCTGATCAGTACTTCAGCTGAAGAACTAAAAAGAATGGTAGAAGAACTCCATCAAGCATCGACTCAAAACGTATTACAAATGACCCTGAGTAAAACCAAAATCATGAGTCCTGAACGAACACAAATAACCATCGAAAACCAAACCCTAGAGAAAGTATCCGAATACATATACCTTGGACATAAAATTGAACTGGGCAAAGAAAACCAAACTGCCGAAATTTCTCGAAGAAAAGGGCTGGACTGCTGGGCAGCATTTGGTAAACTAAGGTCCATTCTAAGATCAAATGATATACCAATAAATCTGAAACGAAAAGTCTACGATCAATTATATTGCCAGTTCTTAAATATGGCTTAGAAACAATGGCGTGCAAGCAACATGAAAATCCCCGCACGTCCACTAAGTAACGCAGCGTGCAATGGAAAGGATTTGGAATTAGTTTAAGAAGCCGAGTACCAAATGAGGAGATCAGAAGAAAAACGGGAATTACAGATGGGACAACAAGGACAGCACAGTTGAAGTAGCGATGGGCTGGCCATGTAGCACGTCAAGAGAAGAGCAAATGGACCAACAAACTGATAGACTGGCGACCGAGAGAGGTCAAGAGGATTGTGGGGAAGCCCCAGAAGAGATGACGAGACGATATCCAGAGAATAGCAGGGACGAACTGGATACAAACAGTCTATAGCAGAAAAATGTGGAAAGATTTGGAAGAAGCCTACGTTCAGGAGTGGATGATACCGGGCTGAAAAAGAAGAAAAAAAGAAAACCACGGAGCGTATACAAATCTTGTGCTGCAACCCACCACACACAATTTCCCAATGCGGCTTGCAACCGTGGGATCTCAATGCTAAAAACCTTCTCTGGAATTTCTGTCGTTCGGATTCGATGTTAAACTGTAGGTCCTCCGTGTTTCTACCTTAGGGTTGAGGATAAACACGCGGCAAAGAAGAAACAGTGGAACAAATGAGGTTGTTAATGATGAAGATGATATATAATTAAAACATTTTCTTCTTAATTTATGTTTTGAATTTTACTATGAGAATTGATGGGGTAAAAAGTGAAAACAAGCAAGAAGCACCCGGGCACGGGGGGCAGGACGGGAAAGGGCGAAAAGGAAGGAGGAGAGAAAATAGAAAGAAACAATCGGATGAAGAATAAGAGACGAAGCGTGGGTGGATTAGGAAACTATGATATTCCAGACATGTGAGACATCTAATAGCCTCCCCCCTCCGCAGTGTGGGAGTATAGTAACGTCTGTTATTAACTTTCATTGAAGTTGATATCTTATTTTAGTAATTAACAGTTTTGCTAATATTAAGTACATTAGCATTTAACAATAAAGCACCCATCGGTGCAACCGTTCTATAGTAAAAACTAAACGACTGAAACACAACCAAAAACAAATAGCGATCTGCGTACTGTTTCTTTAGTTGTACCCCAAAAAAGTCTAGTAAAGTAGTATTGCAAGTTCTTAGTGGCTATAGATGTACAGCTCCTCTTTCAATCCAATTTCTTCCAAATACATTATTTAAATACCTAACTCCTAAGCATTCAACTAGACCTAAGGAAATGGTTTGGCCGTTCATCAGCAGACATTTCCGAAGCTGCAGTTTCCAGGACTATGATAGCCATTTGAATCATCAACCTTCGAGAGGAGATGGCGCGCTAAGAAGTGAGCAAGCAACATGATGTTATCAAAGTTTTTGCCATATACTGAATTTTACATCTTCCAACTACCCGGGTAAAATTCTTTGTAGGAAATCTAAATAACATCGTTCAGTTAAACTTGCATGGAAGAAGGATGGTCCAATAATGTGGTAAGCCACTACACTACACAAACAAAACCCTCTGAAAATTGGTAACACGGATCAAGTGAGGATTCTCTTGTGCGTCATAATGCAAGTTCAGCCTATTCACTTCACCATAGATTGAGAATTTTGCCTCACTACTAAACAATACACAATTTAAAAAAGGTGAAGACTAAAAAAGTTGATTCTGAAAGAAACTATAAAACTGCAGTATTCTCTGCGGATTATTTTCACGCATAATATAGGTACATTTGCTTCCAAAATTCCAAAAACTGACGTTCTACGTGCTTAGATCTCTTTAACTTACATGGAGATTCTCATTCACTGCCTCTACCACTGTTAGTTCATTTTCCACGTAAATAATCGTTCTAGGCCTGCATTTCACAGAAAAGCATCCAGGCGCCGAAATATTTTCAGACGGTGGTCTTATAGTTGGATAGCACCTAACATAAGTTGCCAATTGCAGTGTCATTTTCGGGGAATTCATTAAAAATGAGCAACACATCTGTTTTTTCGTTATTTGAAAATATTTTAATTAAAATTTAAGTAAGTTGGCAGCTCGACTTAGTGTTGCCGCAAGTAGGCAACATTGATCAATTTAAGTACAATAAAGAAAGAGTGATTTTGGTTGGCATGGTATGCGCAACCACTTTAAGAGGGGAGATATCCTAGCTGGCCCACCCTGTAAGGCACTCCTGAGAAAAATACAGGCACCAAGAGAGAGGTGAAACAAATGGATTTCAGAAAACTTATTGTGTGTAGAAGCTGTTCTATTGAAAATATTCATTATTATCTCTTTTCATTACAACGCGTTCATAAAATCAGCTCATGAATGCGTCGCAAATGCTTGAATTAATTATTTCTTTGCAATTAATGTTCTATCATCCAACGCAAATACAGAGGCTTTCGTTGTAAACTTGCAATGAAGTGCCTCATTGTATGAAAAGGTTTTTAAAAATAGATCGTGTACTGATCACGCTTATTACTTAATGAGCAATTAAATTTATATTACTCGTGTGGGCGTATGTATCATATATTTATCTGTGCTGCTTGCAAATTAGCACATTAAGTGACAATTTTCAATTTTCACAGGGTATTGGGTCATAATATATACATGTCATCACATCACATGAAGTGGCTATACACATAATCTATTTTGCACATGTTGCAAAGTCTTAGTTAAACCTGTTAATAAATCCAACGGGTCGTGTATTTTAAGTCTTTTAACATAATGCCGATATAGTAGCGCCACAGCTAGATTATTGGTATGTACACTAAGTTTTGTTTGGTACTTTGCACTAACACATTCGATTTCCTGCTTAATCGTGGGTACGGGAATATCAAGCTGAAGAAGCCAGTTAGGAACATATCTGGGAGCATCAGTTACCATCCTAATTATTTTATTTTGAAATCGCTGTAATATCTCCACGTTTGAGTTGCTTGCGGTTCCCCAAATCTGAATTCCGTAAGTCCAGATTGGTTTCATGATAACTTTGTACAGTAGCACTTTGTTTGCCAGTAATAACCGTGATTTCCTTCCTATTATCCAATACATCTGGCAAAGTTTTAGTCCTAGTTGTATTCTCCACCGTGTAGTTGACAAAATTACAAAAGACTTTAATGACAAACGCTACTGCTCTGACATCTTGATAGATGTAAGGGCTCTTGTTCAAAATCAAAATAACGCTACCTTCAGACTATTACGAAATTCCCAAGTTTTACCTAACTGACAGGCACTTTCTCGTCAAATACGGAGATAGTCGCACGCCCCTATTCCCCATACACTCCGGTGTGCCCCAGGACAGTGTGCTGGGCCCGATATTGTACCTGCTTTTTACAGCTAATCTTCCCATCTCTAATTCCACTATGGTAGCCACATTTGCAGATGACACTGCAGTACTTTCTTCTCACTCTGAACCTCACATGGCAAGTCACCATCTCCAGCAACTACACTCTGGTTCAACAAATGGCGTATAAAGGTTAACGAAGGAAAGTCAGTGCAAGTGACCTTTACTCTAAGAAGAGGTACCTACCCTCCACTTCCGCCCAACGTTACACAAAGTATTTGAGACTTCATTTAGACCGACACCTGACCTGGAGGAAGCATATCTTCATGAAAATGAAGCAGCTGGACCTTAAGATTCAAAAATGTACTGGCGCCTAGGCCGAGAATCTCAACTGTCCGTTGATAATAAAATTCTGATCTATAAAGCCATCATAAAGCCAGCCAATATGGATGGATCTATGTACTTGTTCTGTTGTGCCACGACCTTCCCTAAAGTCGAACTGATGATTTGGAATGGTGTTTCGCTCAACAACTGGCTTTAAATTTTGAAGTAGTATTTTTTCGAATACTTCGGAAATGACAGACAATAAACGTATAGGCCGGTATGATGATGGGCTTCTGGGCTTTTACCAGGTTTTGGTACCATAACTATTTGCGCCACATTCCACTGCTCTGGGTATATTCGTGTACACCTAATAATAACTGTTTTGTACTCTTATCAAATAAACGCCATGGCTTCATGCATCGATATCACTTTTACATAGACTCAAATTTAGATCCACAAAAACGATTTGATTAAAAAGTGTTGCACACAACAGCTAAACTGTTGTGCATATTAATCGGGCTTTGGACGATAAAAGTTCCTAAAAATAAATAAACGGGCTGTAAATACAATTAATATCCTACAGTCATAAAACGATGCACATGTTTGGTGTCAATTATCGAATAAAAAATAATAAAAGCCAAACTGTTTGTTTATATACGATAAGGTTACCTAATGTTGTTGTGGTTTTAACTGCGTACGCTTATTTTCAAATAATTAATTACGATTAATTATTATTGGCAGAGTACTAACTGACTGCAAACTGACTGCTAATTGACAATCAGGCCATTACACTTTATTAATTATTTCACAGACCACCTACACTAGAACGGAGTGTCGTAATAAAATGTATCTACAGTAATTAAATTATTCATAACTGGAATCTGAAATCCTTGTTCAAACACTTTAGGTTATTGCAGACACGGGAAAAATAGTCTGCTTTATTAATAATTTAAAGAGTGAAAACATCGAAGGGTCAAAGCACCGCAACAAAGCTATTTATTACGATGAATTTAAAGACGTTCACCTTCATTAGTTTGACAGTGATTACTCATGTCATGTTCACTTTCTTCAATTGAGAATATGAGATTGGTAGTTTGTGCCGCGTCCTAATATAGGTTGTTCTAAATATGCGTTAAATAGTTTTATGCAGGATGTGGTTAAAACTATTTAGACTTCAATTGTACACATCCATAAGATCATGTTTGTAATTCACACTATCCAAACTAGCTTAATATTTTGAATATAATACCTGTATTGGGTATACTTCTACTTTGGAAGCTTTTTCTGAGTTTCCGGCTACTTGATTATTTGTAAAACTGACTCCTTCTATTATAAATAAACATCAGAAACACGCAATCTGGGAGGGTTGTCAATGATCCTAACATAAGTGATGAAAACTTAATGTTGCTTTCAGTCCAAGTTTTTGCGACACTCCAATGGTTCTCAAATGGCTACAAGGTTTTATTATATAAAAATGTTAATTTCTACTGTAATTTTGTTATTTTAGAAAATGTTTTCTTAGCTAATTTTTAACAAGGAACTAAATATTTTAATTAAACAACCAGTCGGGCACAGCATAACAGATATACACCTAGCAACTTTGTTCTTTCTTATGAAACAACCTGTATATTATTACATCGTCTAATTCTTGTTTTTCCTGCTTCCATAAATATAAATAAATAAAACAATTCAAACTAATTACAAATAATATAGTCAGTTACTATGAATCTATAATTATTGTTATGTTCGTTTGAGTTTTGCATCTTAACCTTTGAAAGTTCCCATCTGTGCCGTTTGACGTACTTGGGTAGTCTGAAAATGCCGACAAAATGCAGCTCTTGGAACTCTTCGCTTGCAGATTCGCACACGTGCAAGAACATTGTCCTAGAACAATTTAGTTGAGTGGGAGTTATTGCGGCAGGGGTAAGTGAACGGACGTGATCGGATTGTTGGCTGCTTCCTTCTGTTAAATGAATTTATCATTTCGTTTTTAGCCTTAGGCAAAAGAATCTTCGACTTGTGTCGGATTATATATATATATATATATATTAGCAAAGTGTCAGCTTTTTGTAAAGACAATTCAGTGAATTTGTTCTCTTGACTTGTGTGGGAATAGAAGCTTTCAACCTCGTGACAGTCTCCTTTGAGCCGTTGCAAGTGACGATTCAGTGTAACGGCGGAGATTTTGGCATTTGCAGTTCCCGTCCTCCTTTTCTTCGTCAAAGAAAGACCTGGCCATAGCGTTGTGTTTCCCTCGTGATCCAGTCTTCAGGGGCGTGCCTGCGGATTTTCCTGCTTCCCGAAGAACCCCAATTGTGCCTCTCTCTCCTCCGTACCGAAGAGAAAACTAAGGTAAAACTTGCCAATGTACTGTACAGTGTTTGTTTTTCCCTGTTTCGTTAAAGACTAAGAAATAGAATAGTTTAATTTCCTTGCAATATTAAAAGTGAGGCAACCTTCCGTTGCCCGTGTTTCATTATTCGTTTAGGTTAAAGTTATTTAACTTCTGTGAAGTCGAACGTCACTGGCTGCGTTGATTTGTTCATTAAGGTAAATGCCGCAAGCCACCGGCGGCGAGCCTATCTTGTTTGAACGTTCAATTTTCCCTCTGTGTTTAACTACAATTATTACCGTTTTGGATATTTTTCTTGTACTATGTGTCAGTGGCGGCTTGTACTAAAGGGCACAAGGGCACGTGCCCACCCAACCACCAAGATAAACACAGAAAGAAATTCGCATGTAATTCAGTGCATTATTTTAATTTCATTATTTTAACGATGGTATCACATTTTCCTTCCGCACCAAAGGCGCGGCTAACACGCTCAAAACTATGTTCCGGGGAACGCTCTGATTCGTACCTATGTAGAGCAAGATTCGGTTGCCTATCGATCATCTTCGCTATACGCGATATACCATGCGAATGCGGCACCGAGCACATTGTTCCCGATTTGCACTCAACGTTTGAATTTGGACTTTGTAGCGCTATTTTCGCGCAATCGCGCGCTTGAATTCAAAGACGAAAGTGATGTTTTTTCAATGATGGAAGTTAATTGTGTGCAAAAAGATCGGCTGAAACGCATTGGCGGTCCTATCAATAGAAAAGAAGTTCGTCCAGTCTATCCCGGATTTTGACAACAAAGTCATAGACGTCTTTTCCAGCATGAAAAATAGGAGAATGGATTTTATGTACAAATAATAGGTAAGTTTTTTCTTGTGCCCACCCTCTTTCTTAACTCACGAGCCGCCACTGCTATGTGTATTACCAATTTCAAACAGCAGTAGAATTACATTTGTCTTCATATTCACCATATCTTTTATTTCTGTAATTTTATTGTATTGTGCATGAACTTTGTAAGCTTTATAAAGAGGAGGGAGGCACAATAAGGTTGAGTTCGATTCCCCTAAGCTGCTGGCTTCTCGGCCTTCCACGAGAATCTGCAATCACCTGTGATTTGGAAGGTGGCGCCCACTAATTTTGACCTGCTCTAAACACAACTAAGTACGATTTTCCCCCCCGTAAGCGGTTTCCGTGAACCACCGCTACTCCTCTGAGCTAAGTCGAAGGCCTTTTCCACCTTTCCTGTTGCGAGTCGACGAAAAAGCTCGTTTGGCCCGTAACATTAAATTTTACATATATTGGTTCAAACTGCCTTCTTTGATTTGCCACACATAACCTATATCTTCTTTCCAAATGATTGAAGTATATCTCGACCATTTAGGAGTGACATTGATATCAGACGGTAAAGGTGATAAAGATATTCCTAACAAAAGCGGCCAAGGAAGAAGAATAAAACTAGAGTTATACTCGGTATAGTAGGGCCAAGGAGTATTAAATTTAAAAAAACAATATTTGTGACGTTAGTTGAATCTTACGCCACCTATAAGTATGAAATGTTAATTGTTAATAAAAGACTGGCACAAAGAATACACGCAACCGAGATTATTTATTGGCGAACATGCTGCAGTGTAACAAGGCTCGAACACATACGAAATGAAGAAATCATAGAAAAGATGGAAGTAGAAAAAACTATAACAGATACAAGAGAAACAAAAAAATTACTCTGGTACGGACATTTGAAACGGATGGAAGAATATAGATTGCCACAAAAATTATGGTACTGGATATGAACGTAGAAGAATTCGATGCTGAATGTCTAAAATGATTGCAGGTCGATTCTTATAGGCAATATCCTTTAAATATCACCACAAAAATGTATCCGAAAACCTTAAGTCACTATTTGCAGGCCACCGTGTGGTACAACCTTTTCCGAGCCATTCGCGGTATCGATTGTTTAAGTAGACGCTAATTTCTCTTTTATTATGTGGCGGAGCCCCATCTTGCTGCCATACAAATCTTCGTTATTATCAATAAACAACAATATAGTCTGATTTATTTAATTATCAATTCCTCGTAAACAATAAAAGATAATAGCCTATATGTTTATATAGATGAAAGCAGACATAAATGAAGAATGAGAAGATACCCTAATACATAGGATGCTTTACAAAGAAACACAAAGCTAATAGAATAGCTATATCTCTGTAACGTGAAGGTCGATTGTTTTTTTTTTAATAATTTTCCCAGAGGTACGAACAAAGGAAACAGCTTTCTCCAGGATGATGTTACGTCCGCTGGGAGTGCAAGAAGGGTTTAGAAGCGCATCCCATCAATACGAAGACTACCAACCTACACCGACGCTACTGCGGAGAGGTCGATGATATGCAAGCTGTTCGTATTGCATTATTACTTGTGTTACCGTAGTTATGTCGTCATTTATTAAATCTTTTATTGCATGCACAGTGTACATTTATTTAGTGCAACCAATGCTAAAAAAGTATTATTTAATTATCGGATATCTTCAAAAACATCAAAGTTACAGTAGCTTCTAATATTTTCATGTGATGACCCTCTAGATGTTACGGTTTTCTAGAAAGCCCTGCAGATTTTGAAAGATGAAACCTCTCTTTGTTAAATACCACATGTAGTTACTTTTTACATTGTCAAATAATTATTATAAAATTATAACCTTAATGCACAAAATTTGTTTTTGACATATCCAGTTTGTAGGAACTTCAATTGCAAAGTTAGCACACGCATAAAAACACTACAATGGTAGCTGTAAGACAATAACATTTACATAATCTTCCTTGATTTCGATTAAATCAAAATGTTTATACAACATATGCATTGAGGTTTACAAATATTATATGCGGGACATGATAATATCAACGCCAGGCCAAACCGACGAAAGTGAAAAGGCGACAAATACGCATAAACCGATGATCGTATTTTTTGGATCAATCTGAAACCAGGTTTTGGGGTATTCGACGCTTTTAATGCTTTACAATAATTAACAACAATAAATGGTTCACAGTTTGAAGAAATTGAAGATTAGTAAGATCTGACATTAATATTCATATCTGGTGAGTGTAATAGTACAAAAAATCAAGATGTATTCTTCGAGATAAACACACAAGTTGAAAAAATACCCAGTCACATTTAAAATATACGTAATTTATGTTTAAAACTGTATTTCGAGAAGCTGATATTGTATTGCGGCTTCATTATATTTTCGTATCCCATATACAGGGTTTCCAAGGCGAGATATCTTAATATACAAGTTTTCTCAGGAGAGTGAACCACAGGCAAAATACATAGGATATTATGTTTTTCTAGGTTGTACGTGATTCCGATAGCTTGTGGTGAATTGTTATGGCCACTGATCTGTAGGCAAAAGTTCCTGTTAAGCAAAAACCATGATTTCCTTTTTTATTTACTTGTTATTTTTTTACTATAATTCTGCCGTCAAACAGTAATAAAATTATCCAATATATTAAACATTATTTGATGAAGAAATGTAAGAAAATAAATAAATTAATAAAAAACATTTGACCCTATCATACATAATATTTAATGACAATAACACAGTTTTAAATTGTGAGCCAGTCTATCCTAAGGGCATGAAAGCTAAAAAAATATAAATTCCTATGCAATCTGCCGGTAGTTAATCCCCCTAGGAAGCCCTGTATGCATAACATAATGCTTTTCTTCGTTAAAATCATATTAATTTGTTTACTTGCATTGTTTTTAATAATAAAGGATTTTCCTGTCGAAATGCGTATTAGGAAACTAAGAACAAATCAGCCTGTTAAAATCATTTATAACAGCGATTTTAACTATTAAACATATTCTACAATTGTGCAAGAATTGATCTTAATTTAACTCATCAGGAAGTACCATTTATTACGAGGCACATTAATAAAAAAAACTTCTTTATGTTATAATTCTAAATATATACTGCCAATTAAACCCTTTATAGTATCATTTGTTTTCCTGCCCACTTCATAATTTTCATTGTCTTTAATAAATCAGCTTCTGCAAGTAAACAAAACAATTAGGACGTTCTTCCGCATCATACTATAAAGATTCAAATCTCTTGCAATTCGCTGCTCTTTCAACACCATATTCTCCCTAATAAGATTCTAAACGCTTTTAAACAATCCACAATGAAACATCAAACAGAAACATTTGCTTTTATCTTAGGAGCCAACCACAGCCTGTGTGTTCTTCAAATAACCTACATATTTCTGACAGAAATTAATTTTATTAGTGGCTTTGAAATTAAAATAGGACTTATTTGTCATGGATGTATTAAACTCGAGACTGCATATGTCGGGATTAGGTTTATCGAAGGTTATTGCACTGTGCCATATATAAACTATTTCCCGTATTTTTCATAACAACAATTAGACTGTGGCGGCTCTTGTTTATAATTAACTATTCGCAAATCAGGCCTGTATTCCTGATAATTAATTTTTAGTTTTCCCTTTGTGGAAATGAAACAACTACGTGAGACTCTTTCTGGACAATCCACTTCGTTAAATAATATCTAGATATTTACAATAATATGATAATCGAAAATAAATAACCATACTGAACTGGAACAATAAGTTCCGCTTTTTTCCGCGAATCTTTTGTTTATCAACATTTACATCCAGAAAATCAACAAGTGGGGCGTGCACATTTTGCCTGACAACTTCCATTTTTATTGCTTTCATTTCTTATGGACTTATTATTGTTTTTGTAATCCTACCGTATACTGCTTTCACGACTAAAAATCCATAATTAGTTGCTTTATTAGCTAATACTATCAAATTACCAGTGGCGGCTTGTACTAAAGGGCACAAGGGCACGTGCCCACCCAACCACCAAGATAAACACAGAAAGAAATTCGCATGTAATTCAGTGCATTATTTTAATTTCATTATTTTAACGATGGTATCAAATTTTCCTTCCGCACCACAAGCGCGGCTAACAGCCTCAAAACTACTTTCCGGGG